>CAEGAE010060457.1:0-72133 GCA_903067095.1 Girardinus metallicus
TGCATATATATATATATATATATATATATATATATATATATATATATAAATAAAGCATTCTTCTCCATCCATCCTACCAGCCAGGGAGGCTGCCGTCTCTCTCCATCAACCAGTGGATGAGAAAACTAGAATAAGTGGAGAAAATCTTGGTATGCCTTGAGAACAAGTCAACTAACCACAGAATGATCCAAAGTCAGACCGATACCAGAACTGAATCAAACGTAGGACTGCTGCTGCAAGGCAAAAATCCTAAAAACTGCACTACTCTAAATGACTAAATAAATAAATAAATAGGCTACACTAATTTCATATCGGTATGTTTCAGATCAACATTGATTTCACTCCCCACTATCAATTCCTACAGCCGTTTCTGTTTCACTTAAGCAGTTTCTGCCCAAACTTGGCAGCGATGACACTCCTAAAAGACAGTAGTATTGATAGTCACACGTATATTCATGCACATTTTCTATATTGTGTTTAATACTCAGTCAATAAGTTTATATTGCATATCAATTGAAAGACACCGTCAGTCAGAGCCAAAAGTCTGGAGCTAATCTAATTCTGATTTCATGGTTTTTTTTTTTGTTTGTTTGTTTGTTTGTTTTTTTTAGATACGTTGATGATTTTTCCTTTTAACTTCAAGTCAAATTTCAGCAGGCAATTTTATTAAAAGTGTTTTATCAAAATCCTCTTTATTCTCAGTGATGTGTCCAGGAACAATAATTTCATCAGATCCAGACTCCGACTCGGATGGAGGCAGAGGAAGACGCAGCACTTTGGGAATGTAGCCGAAACTATTGTGAAACTGTGTGGCAGGCAGGTAGAAACTTGTACATGTGGCAGAACCAGTAAGGCGAGGGGAAGAAAAGAAAGTGAGAGGGGAGAGAAGGAGAGCTGGGCCTGCAGCTGTCTGTCAGTCACCGTACAACACCAAGAACTGCAGCTGGGCTTCACAAAGCCCACGGACATCAACACTGAGCAAATATCCAACTCAACAATACCGGGGTTAAACCCGTACAAAGAAATTCTCAAATTCAAAAGGAAGAAAAAACACAAATGGTAAAATCCGCTGCATATCATTTTGTCCAGCTTGGGACTTTCTAAGAGCTGAAAAACACGCGTCAAGACACCTGCTAGATTTTAAAGCGTTGAGGCATTAAAGGGTAGTTAAGATAACGAGCCTTTAATCTACAGCGATAGAAAACACCTGTTTCTTTAGAGCTCGGTTCTCCTTCCAAAACCTGAGCTTTTTTTTTTTTTTTTTTTTCTTTAAACAACAGAAAAAGCGCGTAAAACACAAATTAGAATAACAAACCTGTTTCTTTCCGCTGTCTTTCTCTTCGTATAAGCAAAGTCCTAAGTTCCCGTTAGAAGTCTTGCCCGCGGTGTCGTTTTCTCCCTTTGGCTGTTTGGTTTCTTATAAAAGTTTGCCACAAATCTTCCTGCGCTCAGGTGAGCACGAGGCGTGGCCTGATCGGACGCTGAGTTTCGCGACGTCATGACGTAGTTTACTGACCGTATAAAGACGGGTTTACGATCACAGATACAACACTTAGCTTAGCTTTTGTAAGGCATGACCTTTGACTGCAATCACGTTAATAAAACATCATTATGCGTCTGTTTCTGTTTTAAATGAGATAACAGATTATCTAATGGTCGAAATGGCTTTGAAGTTCACTTCTATCATTATTATTATTATTATTAATTATTATCATTATTAATAGTAGTAGTAGTAATATATTATAGCAATACAGTACTTCCGGTTTTATGAAACACAAACTAAAATCTACGTCACCTCACAAGATTGGTCACACCCCTAAACATTTTCACATTTATTTTGCAGCCATTATTGTATTGGGATTTTGAGTCATGTGAAGCTGGACATACCAGTCAAATGGATGTAAATATGTTTTGTAACTAAAAAAAAAAAAACTTCAAAGCGAAATAAACACTTGAAACATTTGGCCAGTGCTTCAACGAATCATTTTGGTTCTTGTCCTTGAATATTTTCCAGAATGTTCTTTCAGATTTGTTCAATATTTGTTCAATATTTAGATTCCCAGCTAGTCGCAGCATGATGTTGCCACCACCATGTTCCACCATTCAAATGCTGTGTTCATGATGCACTGTTATTTCCCCATCAGACACAGCGGTTTGCATTATTCCTCAAATTTTATTGTTGTTTTGCTTTGACCAGTTCAAATTATTCAACATTTGCCTTTACCTAGACGTTTAACAGGACCCATCTGTGCTTTCTTGTTAGACAGGTCTGTGTCTGTTTGCGGTTGTGCTTTACTCTTTCCCTTTTTACTTCCTCCTCGATTGTGGACTTAACAGACCGCTGAGATATTCAGAGCTCTCTGAGAAACCGTCGAAACCTTCATAGCTTCATAAAATAACATATTCCTGCTGATTAAATTACAAATCTGGAGTTTAAAAGTCAGCTTTAATGCAGTTGCATCATTCATCCAGGAGAGGGCGATCAGGGGACGTTTTTTTTTGACCGCTCAGTGCAACTTCTTCTTCGTGATATTTTAAAATATGAACTCAAAGTAATATTGTAAAGTGTAAAAGTCAAATTAACAAACACGACTCCGCTTCAGCAATCCTCAAGTTTTTATTTGTTTACAAAGTTAAGATTGCAGTTTCATATAGTCCTTCCTTTAATGAGTAGAAAACCTTTTCTTAAAGAATTAGTCGAAAGGCACAAATTTTACAATATATACATTTAGATCTAAATTATAAATATATAGAAAACAAAAGCAAAACCCAGAATAAAAGTGCTGAACACAGTATTTCTCTTTTTTTTTCTTTTTTTTTTACAGAAAAAATAGGCTTTGTTTAAAAATACATACAATCAGTAGCATGTTTTTGTGTCATTTTTTGTTAGCAATAAATTATTTCAGAGTGATAACATTTATATAATAATATGCAAATGGTGAAGGAACGAGAAACATGGTTACAGTATACAGAGAGCAATTGTAAAGAACAGGGACGACAAGCTTGCACTGCTCAATCATAGCCAACACAAACAGTAACTGGATTATGCCATTCTTAGTGCAAAATGATATATGATTAAAGGCCTACCTAAGCAAATAAAATAATAAAATTGCTGTAAATATATATTTATATATCTATAAATCCCTCAAACATGTAAAACTTTAACTTTTGTGACAAACAAAACAAAAAAAAAACCCACAAAGAAAGCTTTTGCAGACTGACGTCTTGGAATGTGCCTGAAGAGAAATATGAGAAAGAGAAATAATTGCTTTGAGTGAGTCTTAACGATCTGTGAAACGGGGTGGGAGAGGCTTGGAGCTGTTATTTCTGTGTTAAAATATATCCGAGGTGCGAATGAACCTAAAAAAAACGAATAAAAGTAAAATTGTCCGCAGAAAAGGTACAATTTCTTAAACGAAAGAGGCTTTGATCTTTGCCCTAAGATGGCATAAACATTTAAAATCACTAGCATTTTCACAAGGACAAATAAACTAATCACATTAAATCTCAAACATAAATACAGCAAGAGTCACAGCACAGAGTTAAGAAACAAACAAACAAAAAAAAACAAACCCCCAAAGCATTAGTTTCATCACTGTTACAAGGGGGGGAAAAAAAAAAGAAAAAAGAAAGAACACAAACGATATAATTGTGTGAACGCCCTGACACGGTGGGTTTTCTTCCTGAGATTGATAAAAGGTCTCGCATGTTGGAGCCAGTATCTTTAGGGGTGTCTGTCTGTGGGACACTTTGGTATTTCTGGGACGAACGGGTCGAGAGGACAGCGGGAGCTAAAATAAACCCAGACACTGTACAGCAGTACAGAACAGTGCAATCTTATTTGGTGGCAGGTTATAATAAAATTTGTTTTACTCTTAAGGAATCTTCAACACAAAGTAACTTCCCTGACTAAAATATACCACGGACTATTATAAGAAGATAACATATCTAAAATCTAAATATCCCTTAAATATAAATAACAATAGGTTTCAGAATAAGTAAAACACCAAGAACTCGTCACGCTCACCGAGTCAAAGTGTACTTTACAAAACGAACGTGACGGAAATAAAGATCCAAACCACGACGACGACGACAGCCGCAAAGCTTTGCCTGCTCGAGCGTAAACCTTTCGGCGTGTTTTTTTTGTTTGTTTGTTTGTTTTGTTTCGTTTCAAAACTATTGTATTGGTTATTGCTTTTTCGACAAGTTGAACTTCTGGCAATTTGTCACGAACCAGCTACAGTGCATTGTTTTCACACACGAATATCACCAGATGTCAGGAGCTTTAGGAGACATCATACACGCTGAGAGCTGAAAAAGGACAGCATAGCTGCTCAACCTTTCTGTTTTCCTATGTCGAAGATGATGGATAAAAATGAGAAAGAAAAAAAACGAGACTTTCTGCGTTTTTCTCACGGGTTTTGGAGACTGAAACGAGGCATGAGCTGGTTACAGTTATCAAGATTGACAGTTTAAAGTTGCTTCACATGAGTACCGCTGCTCACTACTGGTGAGCTGGCTGAAAGGTAGCTGATAAACACATAAATCTAACAGATAGAATTATTTTATACAACAACAATAATAAATATTTGACTATGTTTTAGTTAGAAATCGTTTCTTTTTTGTTTCATTGAAAATTTCATTGTCATTTTTACAAGAGAATCTCATACCAGCCCATGCCTAACGAGGGAAACAAATTCAAGAGGACAAATAGTGACGCAAACACACATTTAAAAACACTCAAAGAGCTCCAATTTAAAACAGAATCTGCATCGGATGAGTGCTAAAAAAAAAAAAAAAAAAAAAAAAAGAAAAACAAGAGAAGACGGAGATTTTGGACAGGAAGGAGGCGGATGAAAATGAAGAAACGAGGAGGAGGGCAACAACAGAGAAGAAGACATGCAATCTGGTCCAGCGGTCCTGGTGCGAGAACGTGACGGGGCTTCTCTGAGCGTAGTGTTTTCTATTTCAGAGACCTGATAACCTGCGAGCGTCTGACCAGGTGTTAGCCAAACTGTCATGTGTGAGTCTGTCCACTTGCTTCACCTCTCGACACCCTGAAACCCTTCCCTGATTTGCTTTCCAACCAAAGAGCAGCAAAGCAGACAACTTTACACCAGCAAAGACCGACAAAATGGCGGCTGACTCACTCACTCATTCAAGGGGTCAAAGTTAAATACAAATACACACGTATTAAATTAAGAATAAAACCACCGCTCAAGAGTACAAATCTATACATTAGGCTACATGGAGTATTAAAGACTGCATTTATAGGTATTTCTCTGAAGGCACTGTTTGTCGCAACAGCAGGCTGATCTTCCTCCCCTTCTTCTTCCTCGCACTAGTGTTCATAGAAGCAGGGAGAGAACCAGGAGGGACGATGTGGAGGAAACAACAGAAAACGGAGGCATTTCGTGGCTGACCAGCTAAAAGATTTCATGTTTTCTCTTTCACTCTCTCTGTTGTTTTGTTTTGTTTCACTCAAACTCAGCATACTTTTATTCTTTTTTTTTTTTTTTCCAGAAAAGTAACAGAAAAAGCAAAAGTCATAAATGGTGAGAGGCGTTTTTAGAGCTTCCACCAACTTCACTCGTTATGAATCAGCAGCGGGATTTGTTGTTGTTTTTTTTTTTTCTTAAATTTTTCCATGCCTCAGTGAATAAGTTTTGTGTTTGTTGACAGCTCCTGTTATTTTTACACTAAAAGGTGGTTAGTTTTTCACTTCCTGTTTTGTTTTTTACTTTTAAAACAGCTGCCTTTAACTGTGTAGGGCACACTTTGGTGCAGAAATCTGTTATCGACTGAGTCTGCCATCACCTCAGGGGGCGCGGGGGCGGGAGGGAGTCCAGCACAGGACAGGCAGTGACGTGACTATAGGCCCTGAGGGGGTCAGGGGGTCAAAGGGTCATGGGGAGAGGAAGGAGGGTAGGACAGGTTCTAGACAGCAGCAAACAAGATGCGATCTGCTTTAAAAAAAAAAAAAAAAACAACACAAAAACAAAAACAGCAAAAAAAAAAAAAACACAAAAAAAAACCAGGCCAGATTCCAGACAGTTTGTAACGATTTGAGCTCTCAGTCTTGCTGACGGTACTGGATGACGGACTTGCGGTCGGGTCCGGCTTGCAGCATGCTGTTCAGAGCCTCGCGGACGTCCAGCGCGCCTGCGCCGCACTGGCCGCTGGGTAAAGGGTCCGAGAGCGGCAGCAGCGAGTTCGCCGGAAAGCAGGAGGAGTGAGCCGCGCTGGAGTACAGTGAGGACGAGGACGAGGAGGAGGATGACGAGGACGAGGAGGACGGATTGGGGTAGTGGGACAGGGCGGAAGACGACGAGACGGCTTTCTGCGCGGGCGGGGGCGGAGGCAGGCCTGCGCAAAGTAGCTCTAGTATGTCCTGGTGGTTGTTGACCAGTAAGTCGCGGCTTTGCTCCTGCGTCTGCTGCTCCTGCTGCAGCTCCGGTGCGCGTTGCAGGTCGAACTGGCTGGATGGCGTCGCCGCCGTCTCCGACGTGTGCTGCAGGATGTGCTGCAGGTCGAGTTGGGGCAGCTGCGTCTGCGGGGCGGTCAACATGTCCGCCGGCGTCTGACCCAAGAGAACGTCCAGGTTGAAATCATCCACGAACGCAGCCGGGTTGGCCGTAGCGCTCTCCGGAGACGAAGAATTCGGGCTCACGGTCAGGTCCAAGATTTCGTCCAGAGGGTTCTTGGAAGACAGAAGGGGAGCTGGCGAGAACTGGGTGAGCTGGAGCGGCGGGTTCTTGGATTGAGGGAAAGACATGAAAGACGACGGGCTGTAGAACGGGGAGAATCTGTGGCTGGGGTGGCAGACCTGGCCGTTGGTGGCGGAGGAGGAAGAGGACAATGAGGAGGAGGAGTTGTTGGGCCAGCCGTTGAGAGGGAACAGCGACCGGCTGTGGGAGGACGGCTGGGAGAAGCTGCCGGGCTGAGTCCTCTGCAGAACGTTCAGGTTCTGTTTGGGGAACTGGTTGGACACCAGAGTATGGGCGAGCGACTGGTTTTGGATGGGCTTCTGGCTGAACAGGTTCTCCAGAAGGTGCTTGTTCTCCTGCTCCATTTTGCGCATGCGCTCCTGCTGCTCCTTCTCTTTCCGTCTCCGTTTCACCTCCTCGTCCATCTGCAGCAGCTCGTCGCGCACGCGGGCCACGCAGTTCTCTGGGATCTTGATGCCTGTGTGCAGCGACCGTGGAGAAACAGAAACGAATGAGACCGATCAAACGCTTCTTACACACATCAAACAACTCTCTATTCAGCAGCCCCCTTAATTAAAACACAACGTTACCTTGCAAAAGTATTAATTTAACTGCAACGTTTCCAAATTTTGTCATGTTGCAACAGCAAACTACATGAAGTTGGTATTCTTTGTGATAAAATTACAAAAACTAGTCATAATAGCAAATTTTTCTGGACAATAACTTGTAGCAGGAAGTATTGTGATAAACGATAATATAATGGTTTTGAGCCAATTTTCAAGTAATACATTGATAATGGCGCATGTTTGCTCTCTCAAATTTTATGCAGAAGTGGAAAATATTTTAAATATACCAAAACAATAAATAAAATGGAAATAAAAACCACATATAACCGAGGCCGCAACTAAAATGAATTGTAACGTCTCTGAAAACAATGTCAATCATCAGAATGGAAATGATCAAGCACATTGTAATTTATCACGAGAATCTGTGGCAAAACTTAAAGATGGATGCTCACAAACTTCATTCGAACATAAGAACATTTTATTTTTGCGACATTTGCAGCTAATTCTTGTGAAAATCATTCACACGTGGATCTTCGTCTTCTCCCAGGACTTCCATGCAGTCGTGTGCACGACGCTGAAACGTTGGACGCACTCACCGACTTGCTTGTTGTGCTGCTTGGTTTTGAGGCGGACGATCTGCAGAATGCTGGAGTTGGTGATGTCGGACACAACGTCGGAGACCCGCTTCCACACCCGTAACAAAGCTCCGCACAGCATGTGATACTGGCGGAGGCGCATCCCCGCCAGACACTCCTGGCCCTCCTCGATTTTCTTACACTTCCCATTCCTGGAAGAGGCAGACAGGAAATGGATTAACAGCCACCCTGTACTTGACAAACACTAAGATAGAAGGCAATTGGATTTCTTCTGTTTATACTGTTTTTATTTGCTAAGTGTGACATTTATTTATAACTCCAATGATTTTATAGCCTGTAATAGTCAGAGTCACCGGACTGATCAGAGGAAGCTTGAGCTGATAATCCTCGTGGATGTTTTTGTTACTCACCAGTTGGCGTGGCTGCAGTTCTTAAAGGAAAAGGTGAACTGGTTCTCCCAGCTCTCCCTGGCCTCCAAGAAAGTAACCTGAAACAACACAGAGTCAACATGATAATCTGTCGAAAGTTCAGCAAGTGCAGACTCGCAAAGCACTAATAGGGCTTTGGCGAAACAAGTCCACCAGGGGGCAGCAGACTCCAGGCTATGAACAGCCGTCTTTTTCAAAGCAATTTTCAGAGCCATTCGTTTTTAAATGGCAATGTCAGGAAATAATCGATATTTGCTAAAATTAAGGTGGAGAAAATATCATATAATAGACAAAAATACGATGGAAGTAGAAAAAATTTGCTTAAGTGTGCTAAACGCAGTGGATAGGATAGCAATATTTCCGGTTAGTTGACTTCTTACCTTTCTGTAACGTTGCTGCAGGTTGCTGAGGCTCTCGGGCTGCGTCTGCTTGCCAATGTTGGGCTTGTAGATGTTGAAGTTTTTACCTCTTCCCTGCTCGGCCAGCAGCACACAGGGGCTGTTACCTCGCAGCTGCAGAGAGGACACACACCCACACAATTTTAGTATTTGATCAATTTAAAGCACACAGGGAAGCTTTAGGGAGCCTGGACAGAGATGGACGAACGGACCTTATGGGAAAGGTAGAATCCCTCATGAGGGCCGGTGAGTTTCAGTGACCTGTTGTACGCCTCCTCCCACGGCATTCCTCTGTCCACGCTGATCTGCAGGGCAAAAAACATGAGGGTCAAGCGTGTGATGTGACTTTGAAATACAGAAAAATATACATCTTCAAATATTGTAGTGATCTAACAAATATCCACACAATAAACTCACTTTTTACTTAAAGAAATGAGAACACTACCCCGCAAAACTTGGCCTTGAGATTTTAGGTGTCTGCAAGCATCTGTGCACTAAAGCAAATATTGAAGACTAATAAAGCAACACTCAAGAGGACAGCTACAGGTTAGAGCTAGCGCTATAAGCTGCTGAAACATCTTTTATCTTTTCTTATGTATTGTAATTCCTAACAAAAAAGTAATAAACCTTAATATCTTGTGAAATATTTATTTTGGTTTTGCTGTGTAAAACGGTCATCTATTTCTACATATTTCTGCCACTTGTGTGTTTCTGTTATTTGTTAATCTTTCAGAGACACACAAATGCAGGCAGGTAAACCTTTCAGAAATGTCTTATAAAAAATTTTTTACTTTACGTTTCAGTGGGGTGTAAATAAGACATGACAGCCAGTGGGTCCTGTGCTGGATGAGGATCCTTATTTATATTGGCAGAACCCAGAGTGAACAGGACGCTACGGGGAGCAAAACAATCCTAAAGCTTCATACCACTCAATAACAATCATTAGAACAATACTTATTAAACTTTGCGACACATCATCCACATGCCAACAACTTGTTTGGAGGAGACACCAGGAAACAAAAACATTTCCTGCTGGACTGTAAATTTTCCCAGTAATTATTCCAATAGATGATGGTATTGCTTTGAGATCATATTCAAATATATATTGACAATGGCATAATAATGCGAAGACCAATAAACTTGAATTTTCTAAAGAACTGGAAGATATTTTAAATACCTAAAAATAAAAAACAGGCGACCAAAATCAATAAATAAAACGGAAAGAGAAACCATAAGTAAAACGGATTATGAAGTCTCTGTAAATTTGTCTTAATTTATCATTTGATTCATTGCTTGTTGCGACAAGCTTAGCCCTGTCCTACCATCACAAACATAAACATGTAGCTTGTGCTGCAAACTCTTCCAGGACTAACTGGAGTTAATACACTTTAGTCAGATGAGATTAAAATGTATTTTTCTTTGCCAACGAAGACCTTAGGTCGGTTTTAGTTATGGTGGATATGTATAAGCACATGATGAGCACAGCAGTGGCGCCAATAGGTGTTCCACCAGGAACATCTTATGCAGAAGCTCCATGTGCTGAAGCCAGCACAGAGTCTGACTTAAAAAACTACAAGCGGAAAAAAATCATTTTCACCAGACTGTTCTCTATTATCAGACGGTCCTAGACTCACACAGGTGAATCTAACTACGTGTAACTCCCTCGCCGAGCTTATTAAAATGGTCTCCGTCCGCAGGATTCAGTTTGACGGCCGACTCCGAAATGTCAAGTGCAGGTTAGCCTGAAGCTGGCAGTTAAAAGCGGCAGATACCAGTAATTATCCTGTTGCCACCTACAACTAGAATCTGCATGGGCTCCACAGCCCCAGGCTAAGCTTGTATAATCATAGTCTTACTGCTGGCAAAGTGACATCAATCAAAACTCTAATACTGCAGTCGCAACCGCTTGGGGGAGGGCAGGTTACGTGGAAAAAGTTTTGTTTCCTTCATATCGAACGTTGTTCTGATGCAAAATCCACCCGAAAGCCTTGAAATCTTGGCTGTTGTTTTTATTGTGAGTGGATGACTAAGAGGCTTAATGGAGCCCTATAAATTTACCTGGATTAACAGGAAGAGGCAGCAAGAGATTAAGGAGTTTTTCCAGATAAAATCTAAGCGGAGAACAAAAACACAATGTACTGGGAAGACTGGTCATACCTCACTATGACGCGTCTACCGTTATGTTACATATCTGAAATATCAACCCTTTGTGATGGATTTCACAGTATTTCACCTAAAATGATGTCATAGCTACGGAGTTTGTCCACTTTTCCCACAGTGAAATGTGAGCACTTTTCAGGGAACGTTTGAAAATTTTCCCAGCACCACACGAGATAAAAACAATACAAATTAATCTAATGAGTATAAAACAAACAATCTGATTTCACTAATACATGACACCATTTACTACTGTTATTAATAACATATTGTGATTGTATTCTACAAGGCAGGGACAATGGAAACTAAAATACAGCATTTCTTTTGTTGTTGAAAATTCTCTCTCACACACCCTACACACCTGAATGGTCTAAGAACAAAACACCAAATTAACAAAAACATTCCCCAGTTTCAATAACTGTAATACAAAATGTAAGACAACCTTTAATTCAATTACATAGTTCAATAAGTCATGAGTCATTAGGAAAATGAAATATTCATTACGTTGAACAAATTGGTTTGCACTTAGTTAAACTACCTTCCTGTTCAAATTAAATGCTTAAACACAACATAAATAATCGATTGCTGTACTGTAAAGACGCTTTGCTCCTAAAAGTTTATTATAACTTTATTACAAAGCTGTGTAGACAGAATACCAAGCACTTTCCAAACCTTGAAAACACTATGGATAGAAAAACATTCCTATTTTCTAGGATTTTAAGCATCGCAAACCCCTTGAAAGAGACACTGACAAGAGTCTAACAGCTGAAAGCAGCTGACATAAACCATAACGCACCGGAGGTGAGGTTGTGCGGTACCTACCTTATAAAGAACAACCTGTCCATCTTGAGGATTTCCGACTGTCAGGAAGGTTTCCTGCTTCTCCTCATAAATCTCATCATTGCCGGGGGCCAGATCTGGGAGAGTCACAAGACAACAAATAGAGGATTACACTTTATTACCTGTAAACCAACAAATTATAAACTCCACACCCACCAGAAGCCGATTGTGTGGCGATAAAAGACATTCATTGGACTTTATGAGCTATTTTATGTTTACCCAAAAAGTAACCCCGTTGAGACACCGTACCTAGGATTCCCATGTCGTATTTGCCCTCCTTCTTGTCCTTCTCAATCAGGTAGTCGAAGTTATCTGTGAAGTACTGGAAGAGGTAGTTCTGCTTGTGGACCTCCAGGCCCAAGATGCGGTTCAGGAACTTGGTGATGCTGCAGTCTGACACAACACAACGCAGCTTTGTGACGAAACCGGAACACACGGTTCAAACAAAAAGCCTTTTGGGAAGTCTTACCTTTCTCAGTACTGATGCCAAAGCGAGGCTCCTTACAGATGATGCCCACATCCATCATTCCAACTTTCATGTCTAAAATAAAAGATATAAGAACATTTTAGTTACCAGACAACAAGAGACTGTAAGCTGGAGAAAGGTGTTCTCTGAATCCAGTCTGACCTCTGAAGAACATGGCGTCCCCTTCAGGGTATCCTTTGGGAGGAGGCACCTTGTTTTCTATGTAGCCATTGATTGATTTGGTGATTTTATCCAGGGCCTTGGTACCATACTGCAGAAATAAAATGCTTTTGTAATCTTATGAGCGTATTTCAAGAAACTACATAATTTTAATATATTAGGCTAAGTGTTACATTCCAGTAAACTACTGCTGAAAACACGCACCTTGTTCTCAAAGTTGTACTTGCTCAGGTCCCTCGATTCAGTGGCTCTTCTGTCACCGTGGGTCAAAGCACCCTGCACACAGGAATAGGAACAACAATTCAATGTCAAGAGCTTCAATGCTCCACCAAGCAGTAATATTTTCCCACCTTACGCATTGCTAATATTTGCTTGCAAACCAATTATTATTAATAATATTATTATTACATTAAGGGTGTTTTCACATTTTTGATTGGGGCTCAAAACTGCAACATTTGTTACATTTTCAGCTGGTGAAGTTCGCTTTCACTCTGAAGAGCTGAACGATCCAAACTAATTGAAAACCTGTTCACCTATTGAAGGAAACGACACAAAAACCTCTAAAGAAGACATGAGTGCAACTTCCTTCTTAACAAAACGCAAATAAAAATGGAGTTGTCAGATTCTAGTGGTTGTCGGATTTCCCTTTTGTCTTTGTAAAATACCATGACCTATTTCTCCCTATCGAGCTAGATTTGTGGGTTTGTTATGGTTGTTTTTACCCAGAATGCCCTGCGCCGTAGTACACTTTATGCTTTTGGAGTGGTCTCTAGTCAACTTGCATTCACATATTCATTTGGACCGCACCAGAGGTCACTTCAACTGAACAGAGACCAAGGTTTTTAAGCAGACCAGAATTTGCTTTTCTGATCCGCATCAGAATTTGATTGTGCATTCACACCTTCCCAAGCGAACCAGACCTTCTAGACAAACTAACTAGAATTAAACAGACTAAACACGCCTGGTGTGAATACACCCTGAAATTACCTAAGTCTTTGTATCAAAACCCATGGATAATATTCTAAAAGCTTTAGTCTAAGTGTACTGAGTTCATACTTTGTTCAGCCCTTTGTTTAGCGTCTCACTGCAGTCAATATCCACACCTGACACACAGATGACAATAAAACTGTTGCCTAACTGATGCTCTCCTTTCTTTGTTTGTCAAAGGAACTTTAAAGTTATTCACATTTGTTCAGTTCTTTTGTTTTCTCTCACACTATAATCACGTTCAAACTAAATTCTGAGTACGTGAGGGAAATGTCAGACAAAGCCAAGTCGCAGGCAGCAGCCAGCTAAAATAAAGGAATGATAGGAAAACAGCTGGATCTTTTTGCCAAAACTGATTCCACAACTATTCTCGTGTTCATTCGCTGAATAGGTGTCCGGTTGGGCTGACTGTGCCTGGTTTGAGCACACAGCCGAATCAGATGTGATCTATTCTGGATGCATATTTACCACACGCTCAGCTGGCGAAAAGGCAGAAACGACTTCCTGGAACCACCGTTCCCTTTCCCCCTCCTTACCCTTTTCCCCTAAAACAGCCGTCATGCTGTGTCACTATGGAAATAGATGAGTTCTAGCGCAGAAAAGCATCGATAATGATGGAAAATAACTGTAGTCTTAAATCACTAAGACAGGGGTGCTTTTGCTTTGCTCGCTCGGTTTTCCGTTAGGGGAAAGACCCAGAATGTGTTGAGGTTTGTGAAGAAACAGAGGATCCTCAGGCAAACATCCCAAAGGAACAGGAAGGACAAAGGGTGAAGTCGCAGTGACAACCCAAAGACTCCACAGAAAATAAACACAAAGAGAAGATCTTCTTTGTTTACAGCAACACTGTTTTTTTTCACAGATTTAGAAAGAACAGAACACCTCTAGTCATGCAGAAGATTTCCTCTGGCGAAAGGAAAAATAAAGATGAACAAACACATCAAACTGGAGACGCACTGTTAAGAATTTTGGGATTTCAGTCAATTCTGATTTCACCTATTGCCTTGCAGCCTTCCAGTGGTTATAAAAATGTATTTGGGGAATACTCCATTTTTAATGTTATTTTGAAAACAACTGAATTGTCATGCAGTTGTGATTATCCAGTAAGTATTTCCAAATTAGCAGTGACCAGGTGTGTAATCCTGACTCTAATTATCGATTCAGATTTTTTTTCTATAAGCCATCCATATTTTTAAAAAAATCCCACATCAATGCTACTAAGAACAGCTAAGTCTAAGTTGTCTTCCTGCAGTAACAACTTCTACACTGAAGAGAGTTTTGTTATCATCATCTGGTAGATATGACGCTTTCACTGAGGACAAAAATGACCGGATATTTGAGCGTCCAGCCAGCTGGTTAAAGTTGATCAAGCTGAGTTTTTTTTCAGGCCACGTCTAATCACTTGCCAGGCTCTCCAGTCTTTTGGCCACAATAGATGCGAAACGTCTCTCCCCGGCCAACTCTGAGATGAGGAAGATGTACTCGGGTGCTGTGACCTGATTGGACCGGTGAGTGCGACCTGGGAAAAAAAAAAAAATAAAATTAGAAGACCAGGGGAGGTGAGACTGTGCCTACAGCTTCTGTAGATGATGACAACAGACTGATGTTTAATTCGTCCCCCGTGTCGTGATCCACAACTTCACACCTTTCATTAGAGTGGTGTAGGTGCATTGTATGTCATGCGTTCACAAGTGATAAACTTCATTCCATGCGTGGCTTCCTAATGACATACAAGTCACTGTCACGAGACTGCAGATTTTAAGATAAGACGCTCTAAGTGGCAGAAACTAATATAAGGGGATGTTGTTTGTCACCAATTTCGGATTAAAAGAACAGTGAAAAAAAGTTTTAGTGTGTAAGAAGTGATCATGAAGCCTGAACAGAATGATAGGGATGAATAAAAGATTTCCAATGGTTTGTTTTTTTCCATCAACCTTCTGCAACTTGCACATAAATGTTTCATGATGAAATACGCTATTTATGCTGGCTCTGTGTGAAATGGCAAACTAAACACTAAAACCTATTAGAATAAATATCTAGCTGGAAAAAAACCCAGCAAATGAATGAAGGTATTTGTGGGAGTGTGCTCTTGCAGAAACTACAGAGGAGGAAGAGGATGTCACTATTCATCTTAGGTATGAAAACAAGCAGAGTCAGGGCAAATTGCAGAATGATTATGTAGCCACGGCTTTTATATTTTCAGAAACCTTTAGGAGAATCTTTCCTCCTCATTTGGATATAAAGGCAACTTTTGTTTAAATCTTTCAAAAAAGTCCAACCTACTAATTTAAGACCCTTGACCTAAAATCAAAGACTCTGACACTGGAGCTAACTTTAGAGAGCTGACATAACCCTGTGCCAAATCTAAAAATTGGGCAGGGGAGCAGTCTTTAACATAACCTATATTTGCTGATGATTCATAGACAAATAATTACTCTGAAGGCTACATATGGGTTCTGAGGTCAGTGATGTGTTTCTGAAAGAGACAAAACGATTCTGTGTGAATCGCAGCTAACAGACAACAAAAACTGCTTCAAAAGGTCAGATTTTTTTTTCTACAAAGTTCCCCAGCTTTGTGTAGAAAGTGGCTGATTCTGAGGTTAATTTCCCTGACTTACCGAACTGCTGGATGGCCCGGTCTGCACTCCAAGGCAGCTCCAGGGTCATGTGGACCCTTCGCCTCTGGTTCTTCACTCGTTTGTCGGCCTGCAGGGAAATCCCTGAGCTGGCTGCTTCTGAGATGATGGCCACCAACTGCAACAAACAAGCCTGGATGTTAATGCACGTCAGCCAGAGGGACGCCCATAAAGCAGCACCAGGGGAAATCCTGCCTGCCTGTAGCTATCAGATTATGAGAGATTAAGTGTCTTTAAGTCTAAGTTTACGCTGGAGTTATTTTTTGATTTAGTTATACATACTGTATATTCCTATGTACATACTCATTATTTAATTTATGTGTTTTATATTTAGGTCATATTTAATAAATACTATATCATGTATTTGTATTTGCCAGTAGTTAACACTTTGAACGGAGTAACTAGTCAACAAATAAGCCACTTCCCCTTGGGTTCAGTTCAGTTCAGTGCAATTTTATTCGCTGTTTGAACAGTGATGGACACTCATTTTGTTAAATTGTCTTTGCTGACCTTTTCTCCACACATGAAGCGGTCCTTCTCCTTGATGTTGATTTGGTCGATGGTGGAGCCTTGCTCGGCCCGGGACTCGTAGCGAACGGTGCCGTCTGGACGCCGCACAACACGACCTTTACGTCCAGTCATCTGTTAAAATACATATATTTAAAAAAAAAAAATTAGACTTTCAATTCAAACATTTTCAGCAAAATATAAAAATAGACAAACGTCATACCTCAGAAACTTTATCTGGTCCTCCAAACCTATCTATGAGCACATCCAATGTGTTGAGAGGTAGTTCTTTTCCCAGTTCAGCAATTTTATTGAGCAGGCTGTGCTTCATCTCCTCTATCCTAGCTGTGAACGCAAAAGAAAGAAGAGCACAGTCAAGGTGCTGTGCTGTTTGCGAGGCGACGGTGGAAAGATATTGACGGTCAAAGGCTCTACCTGACTGGTGGCTAGTGTGGTTAACAAAGATGACGTCATCGTTGTCTTGCAGGGAGTCTGGCGAAGAGTTGGAGTCGGTGTCCATCGCCTCAGAGTCACTGCTGCTGTCGTCAGAGATGTTGATCACACCGCCGCTGTCCACTGTGTGCTTGGGCATCTTTGCCTGGCGACCTCGAGGCTTCCCTGAATGGAAAATTGGACTTGATGATACAGCAATCACTCGATTGTGTTTTACTCCATAGATCTGGACTTAAGTCTGCAACTTTTAAACTCTTCGGGCCTTGTAAATAAGGACTGGGATTTTTTTATTTTTTTTTTTACACTAAATACAGATTATTTAAAGACAAATTTAGTGAACATTGGAATCTTTGTTCTGTTAAAAGCAAACAGTTTTGATGGTTTGTTTGTCATTTTGCTCAATCACAGGTCCCGATAAAACTGCATTTAACGTCCAAAACCGTGATGTCATTTTTTATTATGAGTGTGAATTCAGTAGCAAGTTAAAAACGGAAAATACTGAAATGTTTAAAAAAAATCATGCTGTGATGAGGCACAGTACAGATAAAAAGACGTTCTTTAGTGTGTCTTTTTCATACTTTTCCACACCCGGGAAATAATAAAAGCTAATTTCTTACTCTTCCATACTTTGTAGAAACCCTGTCATCTGCGGTTTTGTGAGTCAAATCGATTCATTGTGCTTTGTACCTTTTTTTCTTTTATTCCCTGGTGGCTTCTCTCTCCTTTGTTTCTCTGAAGGAAAGTGCTTTGTTACAAGAGACTGGAATACTCCCCTGGAGAGAGGAAGAAAAAAGAGAGACAAACTTTTTTTGTGATGTCAAAGCAATAAAGACAATGAAGGGCAGATTTCCAGCCATGTGCATTCCTTCTCCGGGCTTCCTAAAGCTGCCAGGTGCTGACAGGCAGAAGAAGATGCTACTGCACGATCTAATATGATACGGCTTTCAGACACGTCTGCTGCAGAAGGCTTGGGGTCAGCTAAGTTCAGGACTCAAAACTTCCTTCTTCTTTTTTTTTCATGAATGAGTCATTCTATGATTAATAGTTGCAGCCAACAAAGAAGGAAAGCTATAAATTAGCACAAACCAAGCTGTATGACGTGAGCCGCTCACACAATGTGAGGCACAACCTCAAAAATTGAATCATTACTTGATTGTTTGACGCAAAAAAGACACAAAGTGGAATTAATCCAGTCATCAAACGGTGAAAAACAACAAGGTCAATACCGTCAGTCATATACCTAAAATGAAAGTTTGAAACATTACTATTTTAATGACGGTGTGTTTTTTGACTATCAGAAATGAAATCAAATAGCCAGAAAAACTAGGACAATATTTTACTCACTCTGCTGCAGAAACAAATCTGTCAAGATGCCCATCGTTTTCGTCCAAGACCTCTCTGGTGCGTGATTCTCCAGTGGACTGCAGCCCGATAACGATGCACTACGATGGAATAACAGTAAAAAAAATTTACATCAGCTGTTCTTCAATATAAACCAGCTTAAATAGAGACTAATTTCTATATTTTGTTCATTTAAGGACTGGTTTTGGAACAGAAAGATGCAAAAATTATGAGTTAAAATTCAGTACTTTAATTTTTTTTTCAGCTCATTTTAAAATCTAAATTCAAAGATTCACACTAACATTATGGCAAATGCCTCCCACATTGGTGCATCTTTAAATATGGAACCAGAGAAAACAAGACACTTCATTGCCAAACAAACAAATAAAAAAAAAATTTAACTGATAACTATTTCCAGACAATGGGAGTTTTTCCAAAATGTTTTCTTTTCCCATACTTATCCAGATCATAAAAATACAAATAATCAATCTCCATTCTTTTTCACAATGTTTGACAAAACAACTTGTAGAACAAATAGTGAAACTGTGCCTGAAATTATTACAAACTTAAACAAATATTCTGCCCTCTGTCAGTGTGCAGAACAGCAGCTGATGCTTTAATCTTTGTCTCATAACAATAAGAAAAATAACACTTGTACTCCAGGGTGTGCTGCACTGACCTTTCCAGCCTCTAGCTCCTTCTGAGCCAGCTCCACCAGGCAGCGCACCTTGGCAGCGATACAAAGGTATTTGAAGAAGCGCTGGTGAGATGACCAGAACTGTCCCCACAGGGACTTCCTGCTGACCAGCCCCAGCTCGTCAGCTGCCTGCATGAACATTTTCAGTGCCTCCGCCCACTGCACACAGAGCCAAGATGTCAGCTGAAAAAGCTCAAGATGTTTGTGAAAGAAATTAAGACAAAAAAAAGTGAAAGGCAGGGTGATCCGATTCACTTCTGAGAGAGGCGAAACTCACCAGCTTGGCAGCTTTGTTGTAGACCTCTTTGAAGTCGCTGTCCAGGCCGATCTCCTCGATGCGGAAAGAAACGCCAGAGAAGCTTAGCTGTCTGGCGATATACATGCCGCTCACTTTCATGTCCATGGCCACGATCTCCATAGCCCCGACCCCTCTGTAAATAAATCATTTACATGATTAACTGAAGGGTGAAACAGCCATAGCGGCATCTGTAAGAGTGTTTCACTATCAGAACTAAAGCATCAAAATGATTTAACAGGGTATCTGCAGGTCAAAACTAAGACTTTTTAAGACCCTTTTAATGCCACATTGAATGAAATTTAAGATCGGAAAACAATAAATATAAGGGATGGTTGGCAGATCCTACTGACTTACAATCATCATCGCAAAAACCGCCATAGTGCTTAAAAGTTTTTTTTCTGCACCTAACCTCGTTTCGGTTGGCAATAGAAGTGAGCCGGTGGCAAAAACAAACCTTATCCAGCCAACTGGCTTTTGCTCTTACCCATGACAGAAGCAGAAAAGCTAGGCAGGTAGTTCGCAAGGCTACATTAGTATCAAGCTAATGTACCCTTTGAGTCAGACGCTCAAACTTTAGCCAGACAGAAAAGTCCAGTAAATATTCCTGCCATGGCTAAATGTAAGACCTAAGAATATTGTATTTAAGGTCATGTTTTTAAAAAAATACATTTTCAAGACATTTGAAGGTCTTCATTTTTGGATTTAATACTTTTTAAGGAAGCGCGGACACCCGGTGTAAAGGTATTTGAAAGCATTTTTCTTTCCAAATAAATAAATCACACTCTATGTACCTCTTCTCAATGGCATGCAGGAAGTCATCAAAGGTCCTGAAGGGTGTGCCCTCACCCCAAATTCCCAGGCGGCTCATATAAATCATGTTCTTTGGCTCAGAGGCACCTGAAATATTATATACAAGTACATTTTCAAATCCTGTCCCATATCTTTCTTGGCATCAGCTGATGTTTTTTTGTCAGCTTTACCTGTGGCACTTGCGTACACCACTCTGGCGTGTGGCAGCTTGTTCTGCAGGTCAAGAACTGCCTTGCCCATTTTTGTGGATGTGGCGTTCTTGGCTTTGTGGCATTCATCAAAAATAATCTATGGCAGCGAGAGGTCAAGGTGTGAACGACAGAGATGGATTTAAAGTTCAGATGAAAGCAGAAATGACAGTTTGTGCATCATGGACATCTGTTGAAAGGATACAACTCCATCAAAGTCCTGCTTGCACCAGTCCAGGATCTGTTTGATTCTCGTCCGGTGCTGGCCTCCTGCCTGGCTCTCTCCGATGAGTGCAGAGTAAGTTGCAAACAAGACTCCTTCTGAGGTAGCTGTGTCTCCATACTTTATCTACAAGAACATTCAAAATGATTGAAAATATAAGAAAATAAAGAACCATCCAAATCGATGCCCACATGGACAACAGAAACAAATCCTTTTAGTTTTTCGCTAATTGCTTCCCTTAACTGACCTTGTTTAAGGCATGCACCGGGATATTTGGTGCATCTATGTCTTTGAGATCTCTCTCTGCGTCGTATTTCAGGTCATTGGATATGCTGAACCTGAGGGAAGGAGCAGGAAAACAATATGTAACTCTGATCACTATTTCACAAGCTCTAACATGATAAGCATTATTTAGTGCACAATAAGTCCTAAACTTACTTCATTAAACCCTCCTCCTCCTAGAACTACAGCTCAAGTCTTTTGGGGTATGTGTCTATTATCCAGACTCTCGTTTTTGTCAAATTGTCTTTGCAAAATTCCTTCAAGATATACCCACAGTATGATGCTGCCGCTACCATATTTCATTTTGGGGTGAAAAATGATGTGCAGTGCTAGTTTACCCCAAAACTAAAATGTTAAAGGGATGGTATTATGTATTCTACAGTCACATAGTGCCATTTTAAACTACAAGTAACAATCAATTGCTGGAAAATACCACATACATCAATCAAAGCTTCAAAGAAATTCACTTTGACGCCTTGAAATTGGCCTCTGTCTCTTTAAGGAGACTGGAGACTGCAGCTGTTGGGAGGAGCTTTGTGGAAATGGGCGGTGCTTTGTCAGGGCAAGCGTTTTGAATGGTTGCCACAAGAGATTAAAGGACTTCTCAAACATGCATGGAAGAATTAAAGCAACACTCCAGGTATGTCTTTGATGAAGAAATAACATTAGAACATGGTGTAAAGCTCAAAAAGTCAATTTTATATAATTTTACATAATTTCCCCTCTTTAAATATTGGCTATTTATAATATAATATAATATAGAGCACCTTCTTCCACCTGTTTTTCTGATTTTCATTAGTAAAACATAAAAAAACAAACTTTGGCCTTGTTTAAATTGGTCGATCACATAATAGGTTTATAGTTTTAGAATGACAAAAAGATACAGCAAGGCACTGCATTTAGCACCTCTCTGAAGTGTGTGTATCTTCTTACCACAGTGCTTTCTTCCGTCCCTTAAGGTAGTTCTCCAGAATGATTCCTGCCACGGTGCGTCCCTTTCCAACGCCTGCCCCATCTCCAATCAGGAAGCCTGCTCTCTGGTTGTTCTGGAGAATCACCTCATGTTGCTGGACAGAGAGAAGAAAAACATGACATTAGAATTGAATTGAACTAATGAACGATTAAAGATGATATGAAGATTTTGTGCAGGTATTTTCACCTGACAGGCGTAGATGATGGCCTCTAACTGCAGCGCAGACAGCAGGCCACTGTTAATAGTTGAGTCCGGGATAGATAGAGTGTATGTGATGTCCGGAGGAGGTACGCTGGACAGCGTGTTGGTTTCCACGACAATGTCAGGATGTGAAATTCCTATTGTGGCTAAAATAACAAACAATAGTCTTAGAAACGTAAAAAAGGCACAAAATGAGAAATATGAAGGAATCAGATGCTGATATTGAGTCCAGCAGCTCACATTTTGAGGGTTTGTACTCTGCGTATGTGTCAACATGGCCGAGCTCCTCTGGTTCCTCCTCCTCAGCCTCCTCTTCTTCCTCCGGTGGTGGTTGTGTTGCTGGAGTCTGGAAACACACACAAAAAAACAAATGATATAAAACACACTTTGACTTTCTGAATTTTGAAGTTATACTTGTTTAGCTACTACAGAAGAATGACAAAAAGCTGTGAAACATGTAGGCAGAGAACTGTATAAAAAAACAACAGCATACTAGAGACTTGTCACAAAAATATTATCTGAAGATCAGAGAGAGCAGAGGATCCTTTTCTCTCTGCATGATGTGCATGGATATTCATTTATGAAACGTGGAATATAAGTTACAGTGTGACTGATCAAACTGCTGGGTCAAAACAAGATCTCTAGATAAGTAAAAACAATATGGGAATTTTCCTGATTTTCAGACACACCCAAACAGGCTTGTATCTGTATGTTAGTAAGAACTGATAATGGAGAGGCTCGTTTGGTTAAACCATCAGACGGCTGGAGACGGTTGCTACCTGGAGTCCTAAAGCTTGCGTGCTGATTATAGCAGAAATATCTTCCAAACTGGTCAAGCCTTGAAACCTGTCGCCATTTTGCTGTCAACAAAACATAAAATGAAGAAATACTCAAAAACTCAAATAAAGATCACAGAGCTAAATGCAATAATTAAATAAATAAAAAGAAAGAAACAAACAAACAAAAAAAAAGAACACAAATCTGAGAAATGGTTGTGTTTGTTTGTCATCCTATGGATCTGGGTATGTCTTTCAGAGAACCACTCAACGAAATGCAATTTGTACGTCTGGCGCTGAAAAGCCAACGACAACAAAAAGCAGATAAAGCGGCACGTGTCTGGGAAACATAATGGCTGAAATGTGGGCAGAATGAAAAGGAAAATATAAAAGCTTTCAGTAAGTCGGTGAACTCAATGAAGTCTGATTATATCACAAATACCATTGGGCCCATCTAGTTTCATAGGTGGCTAACAAGCAGCAGTGCATGAAGAGCACGGGGTAGAAGAGTTGCTTTTTTAAGATCACCGACTTCATCAAAAGCTGTAAAATAAAACTGTAAAATAATTGAAAAATAAGAGAAATGAATAACAAACTATACCTCTGATATGAAATGAAACAAGAGAATAACTCTTGAACTAAAGAAATGCTAGTATCGGCAGCATAGTAAAATGTGGAAAAAGAACATTATTTGAATAATGGTAAAATGTCAGATAAGATCTATATTTGTTTTAAAATGCTCCTATTTGCTGGAGAACTTTTATCAGAGGCAGGACAGTCACAATCCGGTTTTTTTTAATACCTATTTAGCTGAAGTATGCTGGTATCCATGGATACAAATATTAACAAGTACTCTTCTGGGGATAAAACTGCAATTGAGTTTTACCTCGATGCAATAAACAAGCTAGGAAGGACAAATGGATTTCCTCGACCAGAAAAAAAAATAGTCAGCTTAGCATAAGGTAATATCAAATCAAACACTGAGGAAGGTTCAATTTTTTTTGCCAGTTCATCAAATATCATTAGTCAAAACAGTTTTAGTGCATTTATTTAATAAATATTACACATATGGACTAGAGTTAGCCTGTGTATTGGCATAGACGGCAAAACGTAAGAGTGAGCACAGCAGTAATATTTACAAACTGAGGGGAATGTGACGAAAACCTGATGTTTTCCCTTTAACACCACCCTTCCCAGTACACTCGTTAAGACACTCATTGAAACAAATCTCTCATAATTGGCATTCAGAAGTGGTTATAGTAATAGCAGCTTTCTTGCTACTGACCTCTAAGTGGCTCTGTGCTTGTGTGGTGGCGGGGCTAGTGTTAATGTCCCAGAGTGTGGGAACGGGGTCCGGGTGATTGGTGGGGATGTAGGTCTGGGTGTCGGCGTACTCCGACAGCGAGTCCGCCGGAGAAGAGAACAAAGAGTTTGAGAGGTCATCAATGCAGGACAGGTCCTGAAGACAAGAAGAAGACAGGAGACATTTATTAAAACCTCAACATCAATGAACAAAAATGATAAAAGCTTAAACTAGTTGAGGCAAACATACAAATGCAGTGCAAACAGCCTCTCAAGCCCACCCTTAAAGGAAAGGTTAAGCAAAAATGAATAAATTAACTAAAAATAAGTCAAATGCAAAATGAATACAAGTGTGAATCATGGAGAATCTTTTACATTAACATCAGTACAGGTGAGCTGCATCACGCTAAGTGCTACCAGACTGAGCTGACAACAACTGTTCATCTGAGTGCTGAAGTTGCTACTGAGCAAAGAAGATAAGGAAGAGCGTGGATGTTAGCTTCTGCTATAAAGTTAATTTTTGCATTAGTGCATATCAAGCTATGTTTGATGTAGGAACTATTAAAATAGGCATGTTTGGAAACCTTTCAGGTTATGCTGAAGGATGTTGATGAAGAACACATCAGCATCCTGTTTCGAGCATTTATTAGCTTAGACTCGGACCATAAAATGATCAAAATGTGTAAGCCCCCTAACTTTCTATTTTTCCTCACTAGACTGCACTACTGAGCTTTTTTGTATAAATGAACATTAATAAATATATTTTTGGAAAAACAAAGTAGGCAGGTTTAAGTGTTCTAAGATGTAAAATATTAGCATATTTCAGTTATTTGCAGGCGGCTCCGTGAATACTAGGAGTCCACTGTAAAGTAAAGCTGCATAATTTTATCCCTCTAGGCCAGTGGTGCCAAAGTCGGTCCTCGAGGGCCAGGATCCTACATGTTTAGTTCTCTCCCTGGTTTACCATACCTGGATCAACGATCTCTCATAGAAGGCCTAAGAGGAACATTGACATGCTGAAGAAGTTGCTACCGGGGAGAGAACTCAAACATGCAGGATGCCGGCCCGCGAAGACCGACTTTGGGCACCTCTGCTCTAGGCTTTCAACCTCTTGTTTGTCCTGGTCTTAAGTATGTTTGGAAATATAATCATACTTTTCAGGTAAGGCTCTGCAATAATCATGCTAATGGCTGATATAAGATGTTAATGAGAGTTTAAAACATCGACTTTTGATGATTTTGTCTTCGCTTTAAAATACTAAACTTCAGTTTAGCCGCTACTGTCCCACACATGTGGTGTGACATGGCCTCTGCTCGTAATGAGAATAATCAATGACCACAAAGGCTGCAAAAGGATATCTTGGACGGTTCTCCTATTATCTTATCCTACTATTACAGCTCTTAATAAGAAATCATAACAGACAGGCATGTCAGACCTTTACAATAGTAAAAAAAAAAAAAAAAAATCCTTCTTCAAACAATTGTTAACACGTGCAGATGTGTGCGATGAAGCGGAGAAGTGAGAGCTTGGCACTCTGAGTTTTGTGTGTCATTTCAGCTCTGGCTGCCTAGCAGTTCACCCTCCACTCATAGTCCTTCCCAAAATCATTTGCATGCCGTACTCTTTAACTAGACTCTCCCAGACCACCATGGGCCCCCAGAGACATGTAAACATAGAAGTGTGTAGGTGTGTGTGTGGGGGGGATGGGTAAAGGTTAACCAAGCTGTTTTTGTAGATAGATCATTATAATTTAGCACATAGTCCATGAGAGTAATTTCATCAAAGTTTACTTCCACAATTTGCTCTGAGCCATGTGTGGAAATTCCCACACCCTCCGCTCCAGAAACACACATGCAGGCATTATAAGCTTTGTAAATAATAGCCCATCACATGCTGCAGGATGTCATTGTAATTATTGTGCCAGAGGGAGCAATGCACCACTTCCTCGTGTGATCTCATGAGAGGGGAGATGTAAACAAAATGGAGACTCTTGTGAAACAACTTAGTTCAACGTTAGCTAAACTTTGCAGAGAGAGACAGAAGGAGAGGAACAAACAAATCCTGATGATCAGAAGAATTATGACAGGAAGCAATAGCTAGGGAGACGAGCGTGACCGGTAGTCTTTAGCAAGAGATTGAAGTCGAGGATTTGGCTGTCTGTTTCAATATTTGTCATGAACAGCTTGCTGATGTTTGTTAAAAAGGCTGAAATGTTTGCTGATGCCAGGCAAATGCTCAGCTGCTGGTAGATTTTAACCATTGTGATTGTAGCTAAAAAAAATTTGATTTATGTTAGATTCACCTTCTAAAAGTAAATCTGGACTAAATCTAAAGTAGGACCTGTTTTCCAGTTTCGAGGCATGCAACTGAACAAAACAGTGAGACAGAGCAGTTTTTTCTTCCAGTAAAAGTACAGACTAGAGAAGAGTGTTATAAGGGATTATTAACCCAATGACTTAGAAACAGAGGAATATCAATTTTACATTCCTTTTTGAAAAAAAAAACATATCCATATCTGATCCTCCATTAAGGTAGTTTCATAAAAAAAGCTGTGGTTACAGGCAAATGTATTCACGTCCATTAAATTCTTCTACAATTTGTCCAAATAAAACCACAAAATTCACTGTATTTCGTAAGAACTTAAGTGACAAATCAAACCAAAGAGAGCTAAATGCGATGAACTGTTTTAGACTTACGTTAGACGAATCAGACTCAACAAACAGACAAAAGAAAACAATCTTTCCACCAAATTACCTAAAATGGCCTTTCACTGAAGAATGACACAGCTCTTAGGAGGGAAATGCTTTAGAAACTGAGTGAAATGGTCAGCCATCATACTGACTCACTGTTAACAATATGCTGGTACCGAAGACTGCCGAGAAGCTGCTAGGACGACTGTCATGGCTGCCTGTTAAGACATTACTCACAGTTCATCTGAAATAGTTTCACAACCATGAGAGGATGAGAGCGAGAGCGAGAGCTCCCAGTGTCAACATGACGACATCATGCAGGAATGGGACACAGCGCGGATGATAAGAGGCAGCAACAGTGCGAGCTGTTTACATGTAGCTTACATGTCGGATACGCTTCACAGATTCCAAGTCAAAAAAGCCTTTTCTTGGCGTGCAGCATTCAGTTTTTGATGTTTCCTGGTAACTCTGTGACTGTCTCTTTCCTTTTCTCCTTTTGTCTGGGTGCCAGTGTTTGCTTCCTGAAGGCAGGATCAGGCATGAAAGCTGCAGGAAGTCTGCAAGGTTGCTCTCTACCCAGGATAAAACGAAGTGGGACAGCCCGCTTTTGTGTAATGGTCCACGAAACCTGTCGCGTTCTACCTATCCCGTGACTGTTTCGTTAAAGTAATCTCTGTCTGTCATCGCATCCCTCTCTTTGTTGGCATCCACTGCCTTTTAGATTTTAAATAAAAAAGGACACAGGACAAGCCTTCACCATGGAAAAGGAGAAGAGAACCAGACATTGAATGAGAGTTACTAGAGGGACAACTCTTTTTTAAATAGGAGTTCAAGGGAAATAATGACAATTTATTCAGTCTGGAAACCAGTCTTGGAAATAAAGCAGTCATTCCACATTTTCTTCTAATGAAACATCCATTACTTGACTGTCTGGCCATTAAGTCTTCAGAGATTCCCAGTCATTGTTCTGGGCTCAGCGCTGTTATTAACTCGACCAACCTGACGCTGAGGAATCAGAGAGCTGCAGCAGTTTTAACTAAGACACGTCCGCGCTCCGTGCCATGCTAATCGGGTTGTGCAGCCGGGCGTAACAGAGGCAGCAGTGTTTGCCCGGGCTGCAGGCCCGTACCCAGGGCTACTTCATTTACCGCTCCTGTGAGTGGGCCCTGCCAAGCAGAGATAAGGCTTGAATTCCAACCGGCCCGATGGTAATCTGTCTGCTTTCACAGCACACAGCTTGCAGTCATCTAACTGCTAATCCTGTCTCTCTCTCTCTCTCTCTCTTTCTGTCGCGCTAACACTTTCTTTTTTCTTTCCTGCTGTACACGGAATTCATGATCTGCAAATATATGCAAATGTGTCTTTCATTGTTTCTGGGAAATAATGATGTCTGAAAGCTTAATGAATAGGTTGAGTTGTCGTGTGTCTGAAAGCCCATCGGCCTGGTTTTTCCTGTCGTTTGTTCACTCTGTTGTTTGGCCTTTGACTTCTTTCTGTTTTATATTTGTTTCTCATCTAATGTGATTTTTACCAGCCTCAACATATAATATTTGCTACATTAATCTATATATATATATATATACACATACAAGACACAATGTGTCCATAAAGACAGCATTTTCCAAACGCTACCACCACTTATCTGCCCGATGATGATTAATGCATGCACACAGAGACAAAAACAAGCTTGCAAGATATGTGCAAAGCTGCAGTGGCATTTTTTTCTTTTTGTTTTGCTGTGGCAGAAGGTGTTGCTTATCAGATCTAAGAATCAGAGCTGGGACATAAATCACACACCCTAGTCATTTGCTGTGTAATAACGGTGAAGCTGCTGGATTAGTTTGGGGAGCACACACACAAATATATTACATAAAAAATACATATGTAATGCGCTAAAGAATAAAATTGTGAATTTTTGAGCAAATGATGCATCATTTTATTCGTCTGGGGTTTTAAGAAGATTCTGAATACAGTGGGAAAGTAACAGTTTCAAAGAAACTGCTTTACATGAATAAATTAGCATTAGGTTGTAATTTGTACCAACAAGTAGAAGACAAATTCAAGGGCCAGTCAGAATATGGAGCTTTTTTTTGTTAATTATTATCTATTTGCGATTTACTTTAATTTTAAATGAAACACAATTCTTGAGTGCGCTTAACTTTGTTGTACAAAAGATAATAAAAAAAAAATCTACAGATGAAATGTCTGAAACCTAGATTTCAGTTCAGGTTTAACTAAACAGGAGCTGCATGGAGGCACAGCTATCAGGACCGTTGCCTTCCAGCAACAGGTTCAGATCATGGGGTGGGGGGTTTCTGCATCGAGTTTGCAAACTCATTGAGAGCATGCACAATCTCACCCATTGACTGCAGGGAAAAGGCACCAGCTCCCTTCTGACCCAGCAATAATAAAACTGGTAAAGCATTATGTTACACAAATTAAAGCTACCCAGTTTACTAGAACTAACTACAGTAATGATGTACAAAACATACAATAATCTTCAAACTGTATTCAGAAGTAGTTTTAAGTGAAAGACACAACTTGGGGAAAAATGTAGGTTTTACTCTACAAAAGGTCAAGACAAATATCTGATGCTGTTGTCAATCTGCTTTAGGAGTGAACATGTGAAGTAAATCTTATGGGGAACTAAGAATGTTTTCTACACCAAGTAAATTTTAAAAAAATGCCCCCAAAAAACAGTGGTAAACTTACAAAAGTGAGATATGGTTGTCATTATTTGTGAGATATGTTTTGCCCCAATCCAATCTACACTTTCAGTATGAAACCTATGTTCTTTTTTGTTTTGTTTTGTGCTGTAAGAGTAAATGCTACAATATAACATAAAGTTATTAAAGTGTGGCATAAACTATAATTCGTACACAGTATTTCCAATTGGACTTCATTTCAGTCCATTTACATTCAATCTTCTCTTCATATGACAAAAAAAAAATAAACATATTTAATTTCGAATCTTCCTGTTGCAGTTAATAAATTAAAATTCAGACAAATATACATATATAGAAAAATGAGCAAACACCAAACTGGGAGCAAAGTTTTCAGTTGCCATGGGAGAAGCTGTCTGGCAGGAGAAATGAGGGACAAACGTTCCCGATCCACTGACACCGGATATGACACGGTGGCTGTGATAAGCTCGGCTGCTACTGTACATGGAAATCTAGCAGCCACGTCTCTTACCAAGCTTTCATAAACCTTCATTCCACTAAACTTCGTTCTCCTTCCTACTAGAGCAAAATTTGCAGTGATATTTTAAAATTTAAAACTGTCCTTTTACTCTTCTTTGCTTACAAACATCTGTACACGGACATGACTTGGACACAAACAAGCCACTTTGAATAAGAAATGAACTGATAGTAATCACTCAATTTCATCAGCTTAAATATTGAACTTAACTTATCTGTGTTTGTGTATCAAATGCAACAAAACTCAGTACACCGTCCAGTTGTGGTCTATAAGCAGATTACTAGCCACATCAACATTGATGTCCTTTTTCTTGAGTCGAATAAGGCTCAGATAAATGGGCATGATAAATGCTTTAAGGGCAACAGTAACCTCTATCAAATCACTTGCAGTAGATCATTTTTTCTTTTGAGAGTCCTTGGAGTCAGTCATATTTGTCAAAGAGAAACGGTAATCTGTACCAGCTATAAAAAAACAAAACGACAAAAGCCTGATTGGTGAATCTCTACTGAGGTATGTGTTTATCAGTCTTGAGCCACATCCTGTTAAACTCAATAATCTGCCTCGGTGCACGGTCAAAGACTGAGGTTTGAGCCGTGCTTTGCCCAGGGCTTTCCCCTCCTACACACTGCCAGCTTGGCTGCTTTTCCAAGGTCAGGAAACCAGCCACCCTGGCCGCCCCCCTCTCCCTGCACATCCACTCTGACACACGGACAAAGTGACACCTAAAACGACCTCACCGTTTCAGCTGTACATCCCTTCATATTTTCATCCACTCTGCCTTATTAATAAGGTAAAGACCAACTTGCTTTACTAACTTCTGTCCCTTTTTCCATCTGGCCTATTAGCTTTTCTTTGCATGTGTCCATTTTCCAAAGACTTCTGTCACAACACTATTAGATGCAACACTTCACTGTTAATCTGTTGTAGTTTGGGAATTTTTTTTTTATTTTTTTTATGGTTGCAACACAAAAGTGACTTTAACAAACATCGCTGTGAAAGTCACTCAGTAGAAAAATTAACACACAAATCTAAGACTGTGACTATTGTTATCTGTAGATGCTGCTAAAAAAAAAAAAAAGACTGCAAAAACAGTAATGGAGGCAGGGGATGTGAGTTACACTTTGGTTATGAGATCGATATCTAAAAATGCAATGAAGTAGCAGCTGTTTGTAGGTGACTTGAGACTTTGAAAGCAAGCCATTTACGTGCCCTGATATCTCATCTGCCAGTTTCTGTGGTTTCCTTGTGTGTGTTTGTGAGGGGTGGTGGAGCCCGGAGCTGTGAAACGTCCCACACCGCCCCCTACGTCCAGCTGACTGAAACAGCTCCCGCCTGACTCTCTGCCCTCAGTAGCCAGCTGTTGACTTTATTCAGTCCGGATGACCCGACTGATGGATTTTGGGTGTGTGTGCGTGTGTGTGTGTGTGTGTGTGTGTGTGTGTCTTTATTGAGTGAGTTTGGGGTTAGGAACAGAAAATACTACTACGTGTCTGTGTTTCTATCGGGATTATGCGTTGGTCAGCTGTAGTGTCTGGTCGGTTAAGACTTTTTAGGACAGCATTAACCTTCATAGATGTGTCTTGATTTTCACCCAGACTAAAAATACATTGCAAAGTATTCATACATAACTTTTTCGTGTTTAAAAATCACAACCGCAGACTTAAATTGGAAATTCAAATGATAGACCAACAATTAGTAATTATATCAGTCACATTGAATGGTGATTGACGGAGAACATCGACCTCCAGGTTTTGCCACAGATTCTGATTTATTTAGGTCTGGATTTTGATTGGTCCAATCAAACATGCACATTTGTTTAAATCTAAGTCCCTCCTTTTAGCCCCAGATGCATGTTTAGGATTGCAAGGGCCGCAACTTGCAATTATTTTAGTGATGGGTTATTCTACTGGTTATTTTAATTACTAATTGAATAATTGGATTAAAAAAAGTGACCTATTCTGAAGAATTTTCATTTAACTACTTAAACCTTTTTTTATGCAATATTGGAAATACTTGAACAGATGCAAATAAACAAATAGTTCAATTCCTTTTTCAAATAACACCATAAAAAATGTATTGCCTAACATTTAATAACACAGCATTCCTCTGGTTAGTGTATGTTTGGTCATTTGTAGCAAAGGACGCATTTGCAGCTAAAAAATACTTCGAACATCAACATGTGAAAACACGTGTCTTTATAGAAAGTGAACCACCACCGCTGCCTCAAATCCATAATACATCTTCTTCTAGTACTGCTTTATATTTCACTCCATCCATTTCTCATCACCTCTGACCAGCTTCCCTCACACTACTGATGCAAAAACATGCCCACAGCATGATGCTGACATCACCATGTCTCTTCATAGGAATGGCATGTTCAGAGTGATGCACAAGTTTAGTTTTTAACCACACATGGCATTTCAAAAGCTGACTGAATGTTGGTTTCATCTCACTGTAGCACTTTCCTCTATATGTTGACATTGCTTTTAGCGAAACGCAAAAGACGACCCAGGGGTTTTGGCTGCTTCTTCTGTTAATCCTTCCCCAGCCTGCCGGTTTATTTAATTTTGGATGACAGACTGGACATCGCTCTATAGGATGTCCACAGCTAAGGAAGAAATTAAAGTACCTTACTCTGCTCCAAATCACTTCGTATTTTTACTCCAGTCCTGTCTCCTATGATTCTTGATCTTTATAATGTTTGTTTGTTAATTAATCTTCTCTAAGAGTCTTCACAACTGGCTTTATTCTAAAATTGAATTAGACAAAGGTGTACTTTATTTACAAATTATGTTACTTCTGAAACAACTAGTTGACGTAGATTATATTTCAGAGTATCATACAAAAGGAAAATAAAAACATCTGCCGGTCACATTTTTCAGACTTATATTTCTGAATAATGGATCATTTTTCTTCCATTTTACAATTATTTGTGATTTTCTATAACGTCCTCAATTAAACATATTGAGTTTCCAGATCTATCTAAAAATGTGTAAAAGTTCAAGGGGTATGAATTGTTTTGTGAGGTACTATAGAACGGGGACTGCTTGTGTCAACCAGCTGCTTTTGGTTAACTTGACAGTTCAAGTAATAAAATGATTTGTTGTGGCTTGTGGCAAGCTTCACCCCAAAAGTTTCCTGGACAGTATGAATCATCTTTGATGTGACATAAATCAGGTTTTCCTTTGATGGCTTAAAAGAGCCCATTTGTCTGGCAGCTACTGTTTTAATACACACTGAAGGCTTTAGGTTTGCTCTGGCCCAGAAAATCTATTCAAGGAAAACATATTCAAATACTTGGTTGTCTTCAACAAAAAGCCTCAATTGCAGCAACTTCAGAGATCAAAAGATAAAAAAATCTGCTTTCAAATCCTAAAAGTTAACACATTTTTAGGGGAATAATGAGTGATTATGTTTCAATGTTTAAACTTTTCAAAGCCTAAAGAGTCAAATCGGTTGTGTATTTGACCAACGCACAGTGAGTCCAGTTCATCCTGTCCCGGACCTGCTAACCTTAGCCAATTAAAGCAATATACCCAGTTCAACAACCTCCTGAGAAGCAGGCCTTCATGGTGTGCCAAGTCTTTAAGCAGCAGGCCAAGGACAGCTTGCTGCTTACATTCCTCCTTGGTATTTTCCACTGTTTCCGTATGTTCTGGAAAATAAAAGGATGCCATGTGAAGTGTCCCAACGAGCAGCCGGCTGACGAAGCAAATTCAAGCCCCAGTGCTACAAGTTTTGTGAACACCAGAGCCTCAAGCCCATATGGCAGGCCTTTTTAGCATTTAATTATCTCAAGGGAGGATTTTCAGGGGCAAACATCCAAAATTCAATTCTTTCTAGTAAAAATAAACATTTGAGACATTGAGAATTCTGTTCTTCCTATTCGCAAGCGACATTTCAGCGATCTCAAACACCCTTGTGACGTCAAATGTGACATATGACGTCACATTTTCTGTTCTTGTGTCGGCTTGGAGATATGACAGAAGAGAGACTGACTGTAAAGCAATTGCAACAAGTGATGAGATAATTTGGTAATTATCTAAAATTATCTAATTTCAGATGATTAAAATTAAAAACTATAACAGATTTCACTAAGCTAATTTTAGACATCCAGAGATCTTCTAATAGTATAATTATAATTTGGATTATCTATGATTCATATTTTTCATGAGTTAAAAAGCACCTTTGGACCACAGTAATTAGATTAGTAACCCGCAACAATACATATATTGATTATTTACAGTTATCCACATAACAATGAGACTCTGGATGAGTTAAATTAGATTTTCTCCTGGCAGCAATTTTGTTGCAGACATCCACCGCATTCATTCTGGGTAGGAAGGATGTATTTATGCAGCTGCAATCTTAAAACACAAGTATGGGAAAAGCGATGTCATTTCTTCTTTAAACTCATCTGAAATTGGATTTTTAATATAAAAAAATTTTACTCTGGAGCTCTCAACTGTTAGCTTTTATGACTAAGAACTGATTTATCCAAATTGCATATTCAAACTGGCTGTTAAATGTTAAAACTCCATAAAACATTTTGGGATTTTCAGACATTCTTGAATGTACTTCATACCGGAATAACTGAGGCTGCGGCAACATTTACATGCTACATGTACTAGTAAGAAAGTATTAGTGTATATCGTTTATTTTAAATAACAAGTATGAATGTTATTTCCAACTTTCTTAGATTTCTTTTTAAATAAAAATCTAAGAAAGTAGGTTTTCAAGATGAAATATTATGTTTAACCAAAACCCCACATGCTGTGAATGCCACAAATGTGAAATGCATAATAGGCACACTCCTATATTGCAGTGGTTTCAACCAGTGGCAAAAATCTGCCACGAGAATTCAAGTCCTTCCTCTGGCAAAGCAAAACATGCAGAGTGAGGAGCTAAAGCTGCAAGGTAAAAATGAAGAAAAGAGGCAGAAAAATGGAAAAAGGAAGAGAAAGATAATCTGATGTAGATTTTGTTTGGCCAAGAGGAAGTCACCCACAAAAGAAACATATGTCACATCTTAATTATATAAACGTGTACCTTTAAATAGGAGATAGAAAGATATGACTTTCTGCAATGTATATATGTGAGGATGCTTTTGCAAGCCTTGTGCAAAGGCTATTCAGCAGAAATAAATTAAATTAAGTTATATGGTAAGCACGTTTCTCCTGGCAGCTAGACTTCTGGAAGCATCCTAATAATGCTAAGTGAGGATTTATAGATATCAGGGTCCCCACAGCAGCTGCTCTCCAACTAGCGCCTTTTTGTCACCAAGAGTGATTCCTACACAGTTTTATCTTGAAATTCTCAACAAAACGTCTAGCCATGAATTAGAAAGAACTATTGCGACTAAAAATACACCAAAAGCCATATCAGCCTTCTCCGAGGATGTTTCACCCAATTAAAAAGAAAAAAAAAAAAAAAAAAAACTAAGACAGAATCTCAACGCATTTATGTGTCATGTGATAATCTGTTCACCCCTAGAGCTGAAATAAGTGGATGTGAGAGGAGTGTGGATATAAGTTATGGACTCACAGTCACAGTCATGCATGACATTTTAAGAAACAACACCACGCAAAACTTTTGCAACACTGCGGCGACCTCTGCCATTTGTGACAGTGACAGAGATCGCAGAGGAGCTCTTGCATTAACTCTGGGACTTTTGGTCATGTTGAAGAAAACTAGTTCCTCACACACAGTCGTCCAGGTTTATTGGTATTTCCGGTGAAGATATATCACAAACCTTATAACTGAAGCATTATCTAACACATACTTTATGTTTATCATTGTGCTTAGGAAATTTCTTTTCATAAACTCCGTCTTCATTGCCCTCTGATCTACAAATAGGATTCAATGGCGACGTCCACGTCTCTTTGCCGCTTTTTAGAAAAGACAACAGAACGAGGAACTCAGGAAATGGCTATAGGATAAATAGCAACATGTCGAAGTTGTCCCATATGTACAATTAGAGCAATAACTGGAACTAGAACAACAAGACTGGAAAAGATCTAAGTTTATCTCACCACAATGCAAGGAGAAAAGGATGGCAAGGAAAATGTCTTAAACGATCTCTGCAGCCGAGTTGCATCCTGGGGTCACCATAACAACCATACTTTAAAGATTTTCTTTGTTGTTTAGCTCCATTAATATAGGAGGGTAATATAAAAAATGTGTACTATTTAAAGATGTTTTAAGCATAAAAAAGAGAATGTTCTTGAGTCTGATTTTTTCCTCTCCCTCTAATACAATACAATACAAACTGAATTAAAACAGGTCAGCTTTAAATGTTGCCTCATACACCCCTAAGGCCTGTACATGGGAACACCCACATTTTCACACGCCAGTGGTCAAAGGTCCAATGTCTCTCCCTGACTCAGAGCTGTGAGGTCGGTGCCCGTAAGTTGTAGACTTGATCAAAAGCCAAGAATCAAGTGAAAATGAGCAAAGATTTTCTTTTACAAGCTGTTGACTGCTGGGTGTGTGCCCTGAATCCAACCTTAAACATTTTATCCCTGAGAGCTGCAAGATATTAGCTTGAAAGAAGAAAAGAAAACATAAAACCATAAAAAAAAAAAAGCCTGTGCAGACATGAATTGACTTTGTTTAAAACTTCTGGGGGCAAAGGAGGAATTTTCATATTAATATGTTTTCTTACAGGTCAAACTGAAGTGTGGAATATCTCACTGAGAAGTCAGACAAAGTTAATAAATGTCGGCGTTCAAGAGGCATCTCAAGCTTTTCAACTAATATTCCACACACACTTCACTGTCACCTTCAAACCGCAGAATATTTCTTTATGTCGTCTGTTGTTTTTTTCTCCATTGTACAAACTATGTGGAGGGAAAAAAAACCCCAATTCAAACACTGTATAAAATACTTCTATCCCGTTTCTGGCACACTTCCCTACCAGCTGTTCGTTTCTTCTGATGTCAAGCAACACAGACCAATTTAACACACTGAGCGTGATCCACGTGGGAATAAAGGGGCTAATCCCTCACACAAATCAAGGTCACGACATAAAACGTTTAACAGAATGAAAATACTGCTTATTTCGCACCCATTCTCCTCACTTCTCTCAGAGAGCAGATCCCGCCCCGGCCCCCCCAGCCCAATGCTTCTCACTCATCCTCTCCATTATTGTTTATTCACTTCCCGTAAGCTGCACGCACAGGGTCATGCTTGAGGTCTGAAGTAATACCAGGAAACTGACAACATGTGCCCACCTAGAGAGCCTACCCATGCTTTTAAAGATAGAAATTAAGTGCAAGCAAAAAGGTTTGATTTAAAGTTTGCAATGCCCTACTAATAAGATCCAAGTATGCTTTACAAATTGATATGATGTTGTAGATTGAATGTAAACAAGAAGAAATGACATTAAGCAGGAAACAAACAAATACAGGGACAGATATATGCTACTAAAAATATACATTAAACAGAAACACCAACAATCAGCCTCACTTTCATACTTGTTTACCGAATATATTTTGTACATGTTTAAAAATGTACAAATAATGACGATGATTTTTTTTATTACTTCACTAACTACAAAAATATAAATGATGAATGTATCTTGAAATGAGCAGCGAGGAAAGTATAAATAACTACTGTGGTTTTGAGAATATAAGAAGAAGAACTCCTTTTTTTTTTAACCAGAAACTACTTTATGAACATATCACCATAATGCACTTATTTAAAAAAAAAAGACATTTTTATTGTCTGCCTCATTTATAAATGCTTAAATGCAGAAAATGAAGCTCAAACAACCAATGAGAAATGCGTTGGTGTGTATTAACTAACAAACGCAGACATGGAGGAGATTGGTTAATATGCTGAATCAAGAATTCTGTGGAAATACGCTCCTTGCCCCAATGAAGTCATATTACACAGATATGAACTGCTATCTAACTAGAATATCAGCTAATGAATTGGTATGAGAAAAATAAAGGTGGCTCTATTTACAACTCATAGCGAAAACAGACACATTTAACAGCTGATAAGACAATGCACAAGAGTGCTATTTAGTCTGACGGTATCAGGTTGTAGCACTTACTGGAAGGAAGAAAGGAACAAAGCAGATAATTATTTGTCAAGAGTTCCTGGTTGGAAAGGATGAATCTCAGTGAGGCGATGGAGGATCGACTGGCACAGGCTCTGCTTACTTAGAGGCTGACTTCTACTTCAAATCCTATTTAACAAATAATAATAAATGAGCTCGCTGTGTTCTTTTTCACTGGGAGTGGACCCACATGAAAGCTCCGTGCCAGTCCGTAATGAAAACGAACCCTATTCGCAGACATCTACAAGTCTTAATCTGGGCCCTGTTCAATTTAAACATCAATCGATTCTGTCATGTTCCACTTCCCCTGTCACTTTTGCGACGTGAGAAACCATAGAGGGAGGAATCCACTGGAAAACTGGAAGACTGTGCTGTACACATGGGTTTTCCTTTGGAAAACTAAAAAGTTTTTCCGGCCTTTATGATGACGTTAACGATGAAAGAAAACCAATGGAGAGAGTGTATTGGTCCCTGCAGCTTTTTTACAGTTTTTTTTTCATTAAAATTAGGCAGCATTTCTTGCAATTATGGATTTGATTCGATTTTTCACGTGGACAACGTGTGGCTAAGGTAAAATTATAGAAGAAGATAAAGAGAAAAATTTCATTTGAGATATTACATCACAGTTATAGCTTTTGAGTGCAATAAATGCAGAGTGGCTTGAAATTCGAGCATAATTATCTCAATTACAATTAAATAATCAGATTATTTCTTTACCTATGATCAGACAACCATGTTTTACACATCAAAACTGCATGTTCCAACAGTGTAGTTTGTCACTAGTATTGTTTGATGAACAGTATTGTTTATACCTGATCAGGCCAGGTGTATCAAGTGTGGACTTAGTACAAAAGAGAAAATCATCTAGTAACACAGTGAGTATAAGGAAGTACACTCACAATTCATTGAAGGAAGTTAAAAATTCAAGCACATGCATACACTGATAACCAGATGTTTCTTAAATGTAAGTTTCACCTCAACAACAAGTGCTGCTTGTGTTAAAAACAATTAACACAAGCAATTTTTATTTAGGAAGACAATGAATCGATAAGCTATAGCACTACAGAGATGGCCAAAGGAGAAAGAAAAAAGAAAAAGAAGTGAACAGAACCCGTACCTTGGGAAGCGGGCGTCCCAGCTGAGCGTATAACTTAGTCCAGAGCTGCATGAGAGACATGGGTCCAACCGCTACGGTACGGCACGGGTGAAAATACACACAACATAAGCTCCTGCTTCACCTCAACTCCCTGAATCCGTCAGCCACTTCCATGAGGAAGCCAAAACGCCGGTGACCACCTCACAGCTGGAGGGCTACCACCCCATACCGGACCCTGACTGGCCCTGTGACTGCTTCTCCCTGGCTCACCGCAGACATCTGCCTCAACCCCCCCCCACCACACACAGGTGCAAACACGCTCTCACGCAGACAGAGACACGGGCACGTCTAAAACATGCGCCCCTGCTTCGCAGGGAGACAGGCACGTATTGGCAGAGAGGGCTCACTAATAGTGATTGTGGACTAGTTCATTTGAGCGCAGAAAGGTGGTTGGAGAGTGAGTGAGTGAGCAGGGGAGGGCAGGGGAGGGGAGAAAAGGGAGGGAGGAGGGGAGGAGCTTTCAGGAAATGATGCTTTTGTTGGTAAGTGACTAGAGTTACTGGCAGTCAGGCCCATTTTACTGTACATGGTGTAACTCAACCGCATTTGTAGTGTAAACAGTGTTGCGCTGTGGACCTGGCCGCTCCTCACACAGCGCTGCTTACAGCTATGTTTAATGGGCCTGGCCCACCATTTAATGATTATTATATTTAGAGACTGACTCCCCACTAGACTGTGCCTCTGCTTTTTGTTTCTTTGTTTTGTCTGCAAATATTCAATTTCACGTCTGCTGCTCTTGCAATTCATTTGAATTTGAATCTCCGTCAGTAACGCGGAAAGGCAAGTAATGCCTGATGAGCGCGATTTAAAAAAAAGAAAAAGAAAAAAGAAGTGAGTCACTAATGTGAGCATCCAAACACAGACCCAGGAGCAGATTTAATTTAGAAATAAGTGTGTCAAAATATTGTCTCATTAATAAAAATCTATGATTAAAGACAGCGCAGCTCAAAATGTGGAAGTGACTCCTCTAAGAATATTCTAAGCGCCTTAAAATTGTGAATGAAACAAGTTGAGGGTGAAATGCACGTTTCCTTTTGCGGAAGAGTTTTGCATGCATCAGCCAGTATACACAATTACAGACAAATCCTTCATCATAAAAAGTCATTCCTTCTTACTGGAACTGAGGGCGTGATTGTAAAAGACATACAAGTGCACAAAAGCTTATTCTGGGAATCTTCTCTTTTTTTGCAAATTGGGCATTTCAGACAAATCCAAGACGCTGATCAAGGTGACATGTCAGTTTTTCTTGGTGGGGAAAGCAATTTGACTGTTTATGATCCTCGTAAATAAGAATTTTAGATAATGTAATTTGTCTCTTTCATACAGGAGTCGGTCCATTTGTGCAGTCAGCTTCCAGGAACAAATGATATCAAGCTGGGACGGTGAGGTCCTGTAATGTCCATCTCTGCTGGACAGAAGAGGAGTCAGACTCTTAAGAGGCGGCGTGGCGCCTATCCATGGTGTCATCGTCCTATGACTGGGAATCCTCTCAGTAGTTTGTGTGTGAGTGTGTGTAGGCGTGTATATTTGTGTGTTTGGAAGAGCACCGAGGGCCATCAGGGAACACTGAATCACTACTGATGAGATTCTTCAGACTCAAACAGCCAAAGCACTCACCTTATTGCATTAAAGAATAAAAATAACAGCACAGATAGTTTGAACAAGGTTAAAAAAGCAACTGTAATGACACTTTTCTACAAAATCTCATCTACATTTCTTAAGTCCTACAAAATCTTATTTAACTTTTTTTTTAGATATTTGTAAATATGCCTTGCATCAGTGCAAAACTTTTGGTACTTTGTTGAGCAAGTGGCACAACTGTGAACAATTTGCTGTATGAATATCAATGTGGAAAAAATGTTTTTAATAAACCCAGGAATATTTCAAACTCCAAATATAAAACAGTGCACAACGAGCGTATAAATTAACAACTCCTCAACTGGGATTAATATTCATTCTTAATCCACTTAACATACAAACGAGATACATGTCAAGGGCAGCAGATGAGATCAAATTTAACATGTACCTTGAAGCTAAAGTAAATCACGTGTAACAAGATTAACAACTTTCAAATTAACCTTTTAACTTCCTCCTTCAAACCGGGCCACTAAAAACACTTTCTGTTTGACTAACCTACAGGGAAGTAGCCCAGAATTACAAACACATTCAAATCCTGACTGACTTGGGAAAATGTGAAGGAACTGAACATGTTAGCGTTCAGTTGGATAAAAATTTCTTTTCCGCTTCAACAATATTTTAATTGCCATTACCAAATAAATCAAGGCTGAATTGAGAAGACTTGAATGAACACATCTAGCATCTTTTGAGTGAAGTTGTAGTTTTGAGTCAGACAGAAAACAAAGTCATTATTAGATTTTCTGATTTATACATCAGAGTTAAATGGACGCTTTTGAAGGAAGTCAGGAACCTTGTTCTGAACGCTACTGTTTCTTGATGTATTAACAAATGAGAAAAGGAGTTTTCAGCTTAATGCATTTACTGAATTTTTTAAAATCAGTTTTTTTTTTTTTTTTGGGAGGGGGGGGGGTATTGGACCTGTGGATCATCAGTAAGAACACAAGATCATGCAAGAATGATTGACTACTGCATCTAAGTTTCAAGTTGCATTTTGAATGTCTGCAGAGTTGCAGGAGTTTTCAAATACAAACACTTTATACTGCTTTTACAGAAACCTCTGTTTACATATTCTCACAAGAGTCTTCTTGTTTTCTGAAGCAGTTTTCTCTTGTACTCCTGTGTGCGCTGAGATTATATCCCATTTTAAATCTAAGCAGGTACACAGTATGAGCAACTGTCACAAAGAAAGACACTAATCATCTTATGTGGGTGTTAGTGCGCTGTACAAGCAAGGTCGGCTAAAGACAAGCTGTTTTAAATGTGATATATCCTGCAAACTTGAAAAGAGCTGTAAAAGGATATCTAATGCAATTGAACTCTTCCTAGAACCGCACAGAGCAAAAAGATTAGTGTAAAAGTAAGTAGGAGGAACGACGAAGAAGAATAATAATTTGTAGAAAGACCCTAAAAGGACCATGTTTATATGTGCATACCGCTGAGTAACATGCAAAAACATACAGCAAGCTATGCACTGCATATATCAAAATCTGTGCTTACAAAGTGTTCTTCACTGTTTGAGGTTAGCCAGAATGCTGAGTGAATTGCCTTTTTTCAGCTGTCTTCCAGTAAATGTTGCAACGACTCTCATTCTGTGCAGAAATATTCACATTTTTTAGGGTTTTTAAACCACATTTAAGCCTGGGCAGGTATGCAGATGTGACTGTGAAGAAGTGTGCAGTTCCTTTAAAACCACAGAGGCATGTGATCAATTTTACAGTTGGTTATTTCAGATTGTTGTTTTTGTACTTTAAGTCCCCCAACTACCCCTTACAATTGATTCCACACAAAATAGTCTCCTTAAAATGTTATGCTAAACATTATTCTGCCAATAATTACTTTCCACTGTTTTTTAATCCTTTTATTGCAATTTGGAGTGGCTCCTATTTTAAAAGTTACTTTGTGCACGTGTTACTACGGGGGAAGGTGCTCACCTTGTTCTGTACGTTGGTGATTAAAAAGAATGCATGTTTATTCGGTTTAAGCAGGAGGAAACAGTTTCAGGAAATAGTAAGTTCCTTCCCTCTCCATAGACAAACTGTCTGAGAATGAAACTCTGACTCCCCCAATGGCAGTGGGAATAATTATCAGCTGTATTAATCAGAAAGCAGCAGTCAATTGGTGCCACTCCAAGCACTCAGAATGCTGAGGTAAGTAATCCTTCATCAGTGCAGCTGGAGTGACTGCATAGTGTATCATGAAATAAAGTGATGTATTATTTCATCATTCCTGTGGCATTTAAGTAGCACTTTTCTCAATTTTATCCTAGAGGGACTTAGCGCTGTCAATAAAACTCATCTACTCATTTTTCACACCCCTCCCCCTTCTCTGTGATCTGCTACAGCTCCTGCTGTGAATGCACACAGCAGTTAGCATGACAGTCGATGAGGGCAGACAAAGAGTTTTTCTGTGACTGCAAGGTATGTGCTGCTTGTGTATGAGGAGCGCGTACATGAGCATGACTGACCATCCTCCTGACTCTGATCGGTTGTTTCTGGTTAAGCAGTTTATTTCTGAAGATGGCTCTGGAGGAGTTAGAGGAGCTAGATTTTGTCGGTTTATCTCTTAACTAACAAAATTTTGCATATTTGTTAGTTTTAACAAATATGTAAAAAAAAAAAACAAACAAACATATTTTTATAAGTTACCTATTGTAGTTTTAAATGTTAAAGTATTTAAACTCAATACCTAATTATTTTGAACATGCACACATTATATAATGTAGCTGCTTTTATGCAGCCCACCACTACTACTACTCCACCTATTACCATGGCGACCGCTACCACTGCCGCTTGAAATTATAACACTAAGTTTGTTGCCTCATTGTTGATGTAGAGATACACATAAAGAGCAGGAGCACAAGTGTTTCAACATGTACGCCTACTTAATACAACAAGACTCACTCATACGCAACACTCTGACTTCACGGAAGACATTAACAGTCAGCAGAGACACTGCAGCGCCAGTCGGTCATGCTAAAAGTGTTTAAACAAGATGTACACTGGATTCAACAGTAAGTAATACAAGCTGCACTTGAGAATAACTTGTTGATGTAAGCAGTGATGTCGACTGTAAAGATTAACCCAAAGTAGATTTTCTAAAGCTACTTGAAGCGAGGCAAGCTGTCTGTCTGCTGCATTTCTTCCAGAAGAAGTTTTCAGGGACGCATTTAGATCCACGTTAACGGATGAATTATATGCCAGTGTGTCAATGTGCAGAGTTTGTACAGATGACAGAATAAATGTAAGTTTACCCCGTTTTAGTTACTAAATGTGTAGATAATGTTGATTTCTAAACGAGTCAACTAACCTTTTTCAGATCGAAAAAGAGGCAAAGAGGTTTTTAATCTCAATAGTTTTTTTTTCTAACGTGGTAAAATAAAGGTTAAATAAAAAAATAAATAAATAAATAAATAATACTTCAACCAGACAGTCATAGATAATACATATAATAAATAAAGGAATTTGTAACTTACATGGAAATACTAGAGTGTCTATTACTACATTTCAAGTAAAAGGTAGTAAGAGAAAGAGATTCTTTTTCCTTTTGAGTTGCAGTTATGGGTGAAAAAATCCTATTTTTGTTCATTTTCAGTTTAATCTAATCTATAAACACAGACTTTTTTATTTCAATATCAAGTGTACCATTTTATTTGTTCTTAGTGTGCTAATGGAGGAACCTGTCACATATTTTTGCATCCTTCACATTACAGTTTTCTGCTTGTATTTTATGTCACGTTATGCAGGAAAAAAAAGCTTTTGAAGGAAAATTTGTCAATATTCAAAGAATCAGTTGCCAGATTCATAAAAAAATATCGGTAGCTCTATACAAAAGCTCCATACAAAAGCTCTGATTTAGCCAGACATTCGAATTTCTCTCATTCCCTTTTCATGAAGTGGTGCTTAACAAACTTCTGCTTGTTAGTTAATTAGTCATGTCATTCTGCTCAGCGTTGAGCCACCAGTGGAGTTGTTTATTACAACGTACCTCTCAGCAAGTGTTAATTTTAAAATGTTATCGTGATAGAAGTGGTGCACCAGTTAACAACAAATTAAATGTTTTGTTTGGAAAGTCACTTTGGTATTTTGAAACGTGCTTCTTATTCTGCCAGTCTTTTTTTTTTTTAGAAGAAACAAAAGTTCAAATGCTGAATCCAGCAGAGGGATTTCAGAATATAGTAGAGTATAAGGGATCCCTGAAGCTTATATCTTTGATTAGTTTTGATAAACAGCTCAAAATGTAGAAACAATATGAGAAAAAATAAATAAATAAATAAAGCGATTTTAAAGATGTTTTTGAAAAGGCTATATACTTGAAAAATAACTTCTGACAGCTGTGTGAAGATGACACCCCCACTTAAAAAATAACTTTTAATATCTCAGAAACCAAAGCTGCACAAACGAAAATCTTAACGGCACAAACCTGCACAAACGGAGCTCTAACCAATCAGACTATTTGCTGGATTTATTTGCCGTGGGTGGGGTGTCAGCTTCACTCAGCTACTTCTGATTAAAGATAATTTATTCACCAATTAGTTTTTCAAATAAAATAATCTCCTTTTCAATCAGACTCAGCAGAAACTTTCAAACACAATGAATATAATTGCCTGAAATTATGGCAGGGCTGACCAACACCCCTTTATATTAAACTGTTACGCAGTTTTACATTGAGATATCTGAAACAAATTCACATTATCTGATTTATATGCCAGTGTCCTCATATGCCACTTCAATTATTGTCTTGTTTATCTATTATCTAGTAATTATTAGGGTGTATACATAGAGGGGAGCCTCTTCATTGTAATACAAAACAAGCCTCTGAAAGCAGCAGATGTAAAGAAACACATTTCTACAGCACCATGGTTCCTTATAATATGCGGATATTCAAAATGAGTTCTGGTGCATGCATAAACAAACCCTCACACTGTGGGAAGCCATGAAAACCGAAAGAGATTTCCCTAATGACCCAATTGCAGTAAATGAGACGAGGAGAAAGAAGTAAACACAAACGTCACTTGAGAAACTAAATAACCTCATAAACCGATCGACCCGGCCACACAACTCTGAATATTTACTTTATATTTACGATTCAGTGACTGAACAGACAGTAGATGTGGTGCCACCAGACAGCAGACTGAGAGAAGGAGGGGAAAAATAGGGCAGGACTGGCACGAATGGTGGGGATGAAATGGAAGAAAATGGGCCGAGAGTGAGGTGGGGCATCATTAGTCATGATGACCCCATGACTTACATTTTCTCTACATGACTCACATGACGCCGTGTGTCCAAATGCAGCAAGAACAGCTGAGAAAGCACAACACAAGCACAAAACGTCTCTTTTTTCTGTTTTTTCCTTCACAGAGACGCTGACAGGCACAAGAAGGCAGAGCTTGAATGCACTAATCAAAATTGGAAAAGTTTAAAATAAAGTACGCAACTGTTTTACAAATAAAGTCAAATGTAGAAAACAATATGACTCAACCTGAATGACTAAGGTTTAAAATGACTTCTTTAGGAGAAAAAAACTTAACGGGACACAACTACACAGGCTCATGTGAAACTAGGGAATCCCCACGTTAACGATCCACGTGGCGAGGGTGACGCGTTGCTTTTCTCTTTTGAAAGCATTCATATGTTGCTTTTGTTCCAGAAATAACTTGGCACTTTGTTCCAGACAAGCATCACACCCATTCACACACCTGGAAGCTAAATGATGTGAAGCTGCTCTGCTTCGACTTTGGAGACACTTCTCTAAACCAATGACAATAAACAGGTAGCACCTGAAAATTTTATTTATTTTCTCTATTTAAGAAATATGAAAAAACATGCGTGATCATTATCGGTGTGTCGGCTGTCAACAAAATATTTGGAACCTAAATTCTGATGCAGTAAGCTTCACTTTTAGTTATTAGTATTGCTCAAAGGTGAGTAAGCGGGTTAATTTTGAAAAGATATCAACACACTGATCGTGTTGTCTGCATATGTCACTGAGATGCAACATAAACAGTGAAATCGTCTGAGACTTGGTGAAAGACTTGTGAGATTCTCCATTACACAGCTAATTTAATGGACTTGGACACATTATGAAACTCACTGCTTTGATGGAGCAAACATAATAAATATTGTTAGATTTTTTTTAAATTGAAATAGCACCTATTAAAAAATGTAATCTGATGGCCTTTTACAAAGGAAATCAGTCTAATTCATAGTCATATAGAATTCAGAGTGGTCCAAACTTTTATTGGTTTTATGCCAATAAAATTCACATCCATACATTCTAATCATACGGACCATTTTTAATTATTATTTATAGTATAATACAATCAAATCCAGTTGATTTGAAAAAGTAAATTATCTAAGAAAACCCAGACGATTGCATTGGGTTTGATAGCTGCAGTAATCCCTCCACTCCTGAGCAAGTACGTGGCGACGTTGATCTGCTGGTTGAATCGAGTAGATACATCTTTAATTGTTTTAGTTTTACAGCGCTTTACAGGTTCTAATAGTTTTTCTGTGAAGTTTGATTTCCAGTTTTCTCCTTTCCTTGGTGGAGCAAATGGTTTCATAAAATGGTGTTACTGGGATATAGAACAATTAGTATTGACAGTGTCCGTGTTCTACACTTCTACATGCGCGTGCTTAGCACTAAAGGGACAAAGAGTTTACAGCTGTCACTTCACTGCATAAGAAAGTATTGATTCAGCTCCCTGAATTTCCTCTGCCTGCCTCCTACAGTAAAAAAGTAAACATGTTGAAAACTGCTCACTTTAGATTGGCTATGGCAGTGGCGCAAAAAGTGGGTATGCACTGTATGCAACGCATAGGGGTACTGCACCAGAGGGGGAGCAAAAACAATGTGGGGAATTTTTTTTATAGTCAGCATTTTATGTACTTAACAGCTGTTTGTGTATGAAATGATCAATAACAGAGGAACAGCACTGATTAGGCACCCCTCCCCTCCTGCTAGCCAGGTAGCTTGGGCACGCGTCCCTTCGAGAACGCGCTGAGGCGCGTTTTTTTGTTTTAAATTTTAATTGTAGTAGTGCACTCGACAACAGGGAGCTAAAGATTGGGCGGCAGAAAAAAACTTCGGGGCACAAAACAGAAAACGGAAGAGGGGGAGGGATAAAGATGTTGGAGAGACGAAGAAAAGCTTTTCAAAGTGGTTGAAAGACAGTAGGTCAGTGTGTCAACAAGAGAGTTGTAAATATTCAGGTTAGCTTAAGCTAGCCTAAAATGACAGGTGGTTATCGTTGTCTCCGCCCCGTACTGAACCAATACGGGACGCGATTTATTCCGTTTTGCTATAAATGTCCGATAGACACACATATCACAACAATAAGTGTAATAATAATGACCGAAATAAAACATGGGAAATATTAAGGTTAGCTAAATTGTCGTTGCGGGACCTAAATAGGACCCAACCCCCACGAACTGACGCGATTGTCACGGTTGCCTAGAGACCGACACCACGCAGCCGCAGTGAGCTGCTATCGACCCGCGTCTTTTTAAAATGTCCACCCGATACTACACCGTCCTTAGAAGTAAAACCTCTCGCAAAAATACAGACGGTAGTGGGAAGGCACACATTCCAGGCTGAACAATCACAGTGAAGTTGAATAAGGGCATTAAAAACAATGGGTCGGCGATATTCAGTGGCGCACAGTGATCTGATTTGATATCAGACAGAATGGGTCAGGAGAGGAACACGGCAGACCCGTCAGAACTTAAAGAACCAGACACCAGACTCTTCATCCCTCAGTCATTTCCTGAGACCGAAAAATAATATAAACGTCAATTTAAAGAACAAATCATACAAATAGATTAATAGTAAATAAATAAATATTGTGAAGAGAACATTAAAAACGTTTGTTAGGATTGTGTAGGAAAAATGTTGATATCTTTTATAAATACAGTGTTTTGTGGTCAATATCATTTCACCATTTTATTAATGTGGGTTGCCAGTTTGGATAAGGCTTCCTATCAAGCTATAAGAATGAAAGAAAACATGCTAACAAAACGCCTCAGACCTGCAGCCCATAGGCGGTTCTAGACACAGGCTAACAAAAGTGGCTCTTTGGCTCATATATTAAATTATAAAATATTGCCCTGTTTATTTATTTTATTTATTTCATTTCTTTCGAACAGATAGAAAAGGCAATCAAGAAAGGAAACATTTTTTTTTATTAAAATAAAATAGGATGAAACAAACTAAAGAATTAGAAGTTAAAACAAATTATTATGCCCAGGTGACATGCAAATTTTATATTTTCTGTTCGAAAAGGAGCAGGTAGACGATACAATATCTTCTAATGTCCTGCCTCTTTCATACTTATCAATTCATAATCAATTATCGTCAAAACACCAAAACGAGACAACTTATTTCCACTTTACATGATATTTAAAGATGTACAATTAGTTAACATTATTTATATCATCAGTAGCATTTATAGACTGCAAACATTCATTTTATAGAACATATTTTGCAATAAGCTTCCTTTTTAAACAGTTTTTTTAAGCTTGTTTATATTTGTACTTTTTTTAAACTCATCATTCAATCCATTCCAAACATCTACTCCACGCACCGATAAACATGTTCGCGTACTCCTCAGAAAGTATGTAGTTGCGCCCCTGGGCTATGGTTAAGGTTTTTGGAACGTTCTGCATTATTTAAAGGATTTGTGACAATCAGGCAAAAAAGGGCACACATCAGTCTAAGATAACAGTCAACTGATGTTGTGTTTTAATAGAAAAAGAAATACACTTTACAGACCTTCTCCAGGAGTGTGAATGTGGTTCACTGAGGTGCTGGAATAACAGTGTGTGAACAGCTCCTAATCTCTGGGCCCTGACCAGCTGCTGCACTTCATTCATCATATTTGTTGCATTAAGGTCCCAGAAATTGTGCTTTCTAATTTGTTTTGCTCACTTCTTTTGTCAGTGTGGCTCAGTAAAACACAACTTTTCACGCTTCTTTAGAGTGAAGGAACTGACAATCACAACACAGTGAAGCTACGGTAGCCCCAGGGTTTCCGTAGCTTTTCTCTTCATGGTGTTCGGGAGGTGACAAAGTGACCGGTGTCTGCCCCTCCCCAACCTGTTACTACACGCTGTAGGTCACTTGCTTACAACAACTCAGATGTTTGTAAACATTGCCAGTCGCAAAAGCCAAAGATAATAGAGTGGAAACTAAAGACGCCTCCCCCATCACTTATTAACGTAATCGTGCTTTGAAAACTTGGGTTAGCTACAAGTGGCATATTTATTAATTTGTCCACTACACGCTTTACTGCCACAAAAAGCTGGACTATCTGACCAGCTGGTTTTAAAGTGTGAAGAGAAAAGCGACAACAATATCGTCAGCAATATGTATTTTAGGACTACTGCTAAATTTTGCAGCTGTTTCTTGTATATTTTTACTTAAGTCTGTGTATCAAAATCAAGGCAGCCAAAAATAATTGCAAAAATGATTATTGGAACGGCAACAATGAATATGTTGTAATTTCAGCAGTAGCAGGAATATTTCTCGGTTTTTAAACACAAAAGCTATTCGATTATAGTGCAACAACAAAAAGCTGTAGGACTCAGTGACCCAAGCCTATATTTGACAAGAGCCTAAATGGAGTCTGTCTAGAAATGTACCCATCTGTCTCATCACAGTAGCTGCTGTTAGTGTCACTCTAACTAAATGAACTAAAAAGGCAAGAAGGCACACACCATGTTACACTTCAGTCATAGATGAACACGAAAGATGAGCTGCAGGAGGTGGTGGGTCGCATGTGTGGCCCTTTCTCATCATATGAAAGTAAAAGCAAGCATTTGACAGAAAGCTGCTTTGAAGGACATACTCACATTTATATTGCTCACATAATCCCAGCGTCAAATGCATTTTATTTGTTGCAGATGCTCAATGAATATAGTAGTTAAATGGAACCAACCTGGGAGAAGTCTCCATTCCCATTTTTAGGGAGGCTGGGAAAGTCCATGTCAGAAAATCCCGGGTACATGCTCACGTGCATATCAGGAATGTTGGTGGTAGTGCTGTTATTCAAGTGGTATTGCCTACGGACAAAAAACAAAAAAACAAAAAACAAAACAAAAAAAGACATTTAGTTGGTTTAAAGTACATTGTATGGAAGCAGAACAGTCTTTGCTAATGTTTTCATTTATTACTGGAAGTGATATCAGCTAAGCATAAGCTGCTACTTGCTTTATAAAGCAGTGAAATATAAACCAAAATCAGTTTTTAGTAACCATACTTAGCAGCAAGAAGAACGGTAACAGATTAGCTTCAAAGAATCCCAAACACAGTCCATTGTCACAGAAACAAAACTTACACATAAAAAGCACTTAATTGTTCAGTTTCAATCATGTAATTAAAAGGTGACTGGTTATCTAACGGATGAATCGACAGCAAATTCAACAGACGAAGAGGCAAACAAATGAAGCTTTGGCTATTTGCAAGCCAGACAGACAGGTTAGAGATGATAAAGACAACAGCCAGGCATCGACAGCAACCTAAGCAGGAGAGAGAGCTCCTACCCTTTATCATGACCCACTTTTCCTGAACACCAAACATCTTCTGGAGCTTCAAGTTAACTTCTGCCACAAACGATCAGATCCCGTACGTTTTCAGTTTCCTACTGAGTCGATAAGTCACAAGCCTATGGAGAAAGCCGCAGCGCAACAGGGCTGCGTAAGCATTCAAAGCAAAAGCAAAACTAAAGACGCGTAAAGGTGAAACTGTCCTGCTGTCCAATCAGCTACCAGAACTCAAACTAAAACAACTGGAGCTGAGCCAAAGCTATTCAAAGGTTTAGGTTCCTGTGTCTTAAACTCCTGGTCAGAGTTCACAGTTACTGATTGATTTGGTTTCAAAACACACTAACCACCATGAGAGGACCACCTAACGCTGCCATATGGAAATTTAATTAAGACTGTAATGGATTTTTGAGTTGATGTAAAAATGATTTACACTTATCTGTTCTTAAACCGCATTTGTGGCACCTCTGTTCAAAATTAAAGCTATTTTTAGTTACACAAACAACAAATTCTTTGCCAGCACAGGGAAAATCACTAACACAGGTGTTAATCGCTGATGAATAATTTATTTAAAGAGAGCAAAGGGGGAAACGCTGTATGATTGGTAAAAATCATCCAGACTGGAAATCCCCTTTGTGGTTTTTCTTTCCCTAGCAGAGCAATGACTGCATGATTATTACAGCAGAAGACTTGGCAGACCTGGTATCAGCAGCTTTCATCAACAAAGCTGGTTAGGGGCTCGCAGGCACAGCAATGGACTGACCTCTCTGTGTCCCACAAGTTGTCTTCCCTCAGTTTTTAAAACCCAAAATTCATTGCTTCAAATCCCATCATTCAGCAATTATGCCTCACTTGAGCCAAAGTAGTTAGCGGTTTATTTTCTGGCGATGCACGACCTCTAAACTTGGCACGAGCATCACATCATTTTAAAAAGCAATTATGCACTGAAACTTCTCTATTTTGTATCTTCATAGCTGTCATGTAGCAAAATTACTGCTATGATTTCTTGGAACAATAATTGGAAAGTTAACAAAACCAAACAGGTTTGCAGTAGAAATGACTGGGAATACCGGATAAAAATGAAACATAAGTCCCAGGAAATTTTATTTATAATTCCAGTGAAGAGCAGTTTTGGAAGGTGGAAGGTGACAGCAGGAATGTCTTCCTTTGTGGACAAATTTCATCCCAACGATTATCAACAGTTAAGCTCTACTTCCACAGAAATGACGACTGTCAAGTTGTAGCTTATGCGTGACACACTACTGCAGGAGCACACCCACGCAAACACACTCATGCACACACAGAAACCTGCTAAGGTTCCTTGGAAGAACACTTCCTTATAGCCAACACAAACATGAAGACGAAGCTCTAGTCCTAGGAACTGAATGCAGTGCGTGAACTTTTGGTTCTAGTTGTGCAAAGCGTGCGAGCAGGAAGTATTATTCTTCAATATTGCACAGGAAGGAGCTTAAACCATATGTAGGAGTTGTCACCAAGTTTCAACATGTCCCATTATCACCACTGTGGATCAAAACTTTGGCTTTGTAATGTGAGGCTTTTTGCAGATTGACCCATTTTTCCACGGTTGACTCTATGAGATCATCAATAAATGCGGCATGCACAAAATATGATTGAACCCAGCCACTGAGTACTGTTTTGCAATATAGCTGCTTTCCTTTTCTTTTTTTTTTTCTTTACAGTTTTAATCACTATTTTTGACTCATTGCACAGAATACCATAAAATACCATAATAAAACTTTAAAGTCCTTTGTAATAATAAATTACGTAATTTATTTTTTGTCATAATAATTCTTGGACAAAAATCTAAAATAAATACAGCTGCATTTAGCAGTAGCTTTCAACATATTACTAAGCTGAATATGATTTTTTTCCCCCCCTTTCTGCTCTTCCTACAGTAACAGGCTGATTAGTTTTGTCTGGCTACCTCCAGTTGGCTACAGACAAATGTTATTTGTAGCTTGCAAATGTAATTTTAAAATGCAAATAATAGTTTTAAAATTACATCATATTGATAGTTTCAAATCCTTAGATACATTTTTTTAATCAAATTTTATTTATGCTAAGATTACCATTCATTTAAACAATTTGGGAGAGTCCAGGTGATATCATAGCTTTACTCAGTAATGATTAATCGGTTTTTGATGTGTATTATGACAACCCCTACACACACTGCTCCTTTGTGTTGCATCATCGGAAAATTAACAGATTCGCCAAGATAAAGAGAATTTGACTGCCACCAGTCAGGTTCACCCTTGAGTTCAATTCTAGATGTCTGAAGGCGCTGCTGTGTCCCAGAGATTAACATGCTTTGCTCCGAAATGTGCGAATAAAAGCCCAAACAAAAACAAAACACCATGTGAAGATGTTGGGCGAAGCTGGAACGAAAGTGAAGTATTCACACATCAGTCCTGCACCAACAAGGGCTGGAGGGCTGCTCAGAGAGGAAGAAACCTTTGCTCTGAGAACAACATAAAAATAGAGATTACGGTTTGCAAATGTACTCAGGAGTGCTCGATTGTTGCTAATAATGACTTTGAAAAAAGGTCAAAAATAATTCATAAACTGAATAAAATGCTACTTAATAAAATGGAATTAATTTGCTCAATATTCTGGCACGTAGGAAATCTTCTTGATCCTGACTGATCTAAAACAGGAAATATTTAGTCTATGGTTAATGTCAGAAAAAAAAAGGCTACAAGTCTCTTTATACAACGCATGTGTATCTGGTGTCAACTGAATAAAAAGACATAATTTATTTCCTCTCAGTACTACAGAGACTCTGAAAAGGCCGGTGTGAGAGAGGCGGACTACAAACCTGGCCCCTGAGTTGTGTCGGTTCTGTCAGGAGGAAATGGGTCAGAACTCCAACAAACTATCGTGATATCAGCAAAGACAATGCTATCAAATACTGAGGAAATGTAAGCAAGCTTATGATTTTGGAGACATCAATAAAGAAATCTCTGATCCCATTAATGTGTCAATATTTAACTTCAAATCGGGAAGAAAAAGATGTGTATGTCTTCTTATTCCTATTCTCCTTTTCAACTGTATCGGAATTATTTTCACAGCTAAATACAGGAAATTAACAGCCAACTTTGGCCTAGAATTAAAAATTCTGACATTTTGATTTACATGCGCTATGTTATGTAACTATTTAAACTGTCAACAGCGTATCAGTCTTTGAAAAAGGCAGTGTTTGATCACATACAGTATGCACAGAGGTTTCTGTGGTCTATAGAAGTCTGGTGCTGGTTCCACAAAACACAGCAGCAGGTCTGCTGCAGCTTGATGTTGCACAGCAAGTTTTAACACTTTCCAGCACTAAAGCAACAATTACGGTAATGTAGCATGATCTGCTTGACTAGCAATTTCAATGCTAACACACAAATTAAGAGGATTAAATATGAAGAGGCCGATATAGTTGTCTTTATGGTTCTTATAATCATTCATAGGAACACTTTGTGCTCTGCAGATGTGAGTGGGCACTGTAAGTCAACAATTTGAGCAAACATAGCACTTCCCATGCATGTTTTTTCCTCACTGGTGTCATGTGATCATCTCACTCCTCTGCACGTTCTCAACAACAGTCTGAGCAGGCAAGCTTTTGAGTCGAATCAATTTTACTTTGGACAGGAGAGCGCAAAGTTACCCAGGCATCAGGCGGCATGGGGGACTTACAATGTCGTGAGAATCAGAAAACCAGAAGTAAACACAATAAAAGGTAGTCATAGAAAAACAACAGCTTTCAGTGCTCTGTCCTGTTTCGTAAAAACCTGGCCTAAGTGTTCCAGGAAATCACTGAAAACAAAAATTTTGCAAACGCAAAACCATTCAAGATAATGCGAATTTATGCTTTCTTTTAAAGGTTACCTCACTTTAATTGCGCTCGATAAGGTCTAACTATCCCAATTCTAAAGAAATTGATAATCAATCACATCATTTTTCTCTGAGCCAGACCCTTTGTTTGTATCCCTTCTGTACATAGTAAGATAGAAAGTGAGATAAGGTCCTGTACAATGAGCTTGACATCATAAAGCTCCACTTTGAGTGAACTTGAAAACCACACAGCGCCTTCACGTCACCAGATGTTATAACTTTCAAAGAAACACAGCGCACATCGCAGTAGCAAAACGAAACACCTTGATGTGAAGAAAAAATTTGACATTCATAGTAAGAAGAAGAAAAAAAAAGTAAAGGGCCCATTTCGAAAGAATTAAAAGTAATTAAAAAAAATGCCAGAAATGGAACAAAATGTCATTTACTACAATAATCAGCTTCTGGACAGTAAATTACAACACAGACAAACATAGGCAGAAATTATAAATTAAACATATCGAGTCTTTTTAACGCAAAAAAATTCAACCCTGCATTTTGCCACATAAACCGTGCTCTTTAAAACAGAAACTTCAATTGGCGGTTGGCCAACATTGCAAAGCAGCACCGTTTCTGTACACTCAGAGAGGTTTCTGCAATGTTTTCTTGTCAGTTCACAGGAAACAGAAACACAACAACTGACTGATAAACACTGTGTTTAAAATGACACGTCGTATTTAGTGGCAAGATCACACAAGCAGCTCTAACTTGCAGGAAGTCTAGCACTCAACCCCCTACCCCAAATGCAGGCTGACGTCAAGCCGCCCACAGCAGGAAATAAAAGAGGTCTCACAGATTAGACCAATCTAGAGTGAAGCGAGCTGGTGGTGTGGGGACTGCATTAGGTCACACCAAGTGGGCGCGTTTGTGAAATTTAAGTCGAGACATTTTGTAGCCATTTCTTTAAAAGCTGAAACATTTCCTTTCTGTTTCCTAACGGTCAAATTTTACTGCTGTGTAATGTCAAACTTTATTTCACTTGCAACGTTTTTGCTGTCAAAACTGGAATTTGAGTCGTGTGAAAGTGCTGTGAAACGGAGTTGTGATTTTAGATTGACTTACTGGTTTCCAGATTGCATAGGGCAGTATCCAGGCTGCTGAGGAAAGGATCCCCAGGTACCAGAGGAGCTAAATATTGAACTCTGAAACATAGAGAGACAGTTAAAATAACACAGGTTTCTTTTTTTTTGTTTTTTTGCACTTGATGAATCCACTCAATTATGACCTAGAAGTCGGCGCTGACGTAAAACATCCTTTAATTGTTCAATGCCTGTCATTTTCCAATATGGTTGTGTTTTTTTTTTGTTTTTTTTTTACCAAAAAAATTATGACCAAGCAGTTACAACAACGTTCTTTTTTTGTTCCATATTTCCTCTGTGTGACTCCGTGAATTCAGCAGAATTTCACAGAAGCAATCATCCCGACGTGGTTTCAATTTACAGAGTGAATATTTTGAGAAATTCTCAGGAGTTTCAGACAATAAAGCAGACATGGTAGGATTTTTTTTTTTTTTTTGACGAGTTAAAACATTTTAGGGAATATTTATTTGGTCGAGGGAAGTTTAAACTAAGTTTGACTTTGGCTTTAAAAATATTCTTTTTAATTATACTGAAACCAAATATCCACTTTGCATCAAAGCAAAGTTATGAAGAAATATGGAGCAAATACCTTAAAGGCTGCTGGCATAGTCAAATCAAATTATATGATAATTATATCTCATAATACTCTGCAAAGGGACAAAAATCCCCTCGGTCTCATCTCTGTAAAACTTCCACCAGAGGATTGCTTCCTTTTTCTAGTGATTTCAGGTCTCTGGTCTAAACTGTTTTCTTGGGAGCACTGGCACAAACGATAGGCACACCTGAAATTTTTTTGGCCGCATTGCATTTGACATGGCAGTTTCACAGGTTCACATTAAACAAAAGAATAAAAGTCTCTGTCAGTAAAGGCTTTTAAATGATCAATTAACAATCCAGTAAACATAACACTCTCAAACAGAATTGTACCGGCCAGGAAAGTACTGAAAAGTGTTTGAAATGCTGCTGTGTATTGAAATTTAAACATAAAAAGAAAAATCTTTACTGTATAAAGAGCTAAGACCTCCAAAGTGTCAGGGGGAATTAGTAATTATACGAAGTGTTTGTCAACTAAAGAATAAGCTCAATCTGATAGAGAATCCATGCAGGCGAATGCAGATGATGGCGATGACGAGGAGGATTTCCAGTCTGAATGAGTCTGTGCTCTTCACCGAAGAAAAATATCAAAATACCAATGAAACATGCAAAGAGTTGGTCAGTAGCTAAAAGTGAGCCTGAATGCTGTATAAAGATTTTCGACATGCCTTTTTAAAAATGTGCAATAAAAACTGTTTTAACTCCTTTTGTATGATGTTGTATTTTGTCTCTTTTTCTGCCTACTTCTTGATCGAATTACTTGTGATCTGCCAAATTCTGAATCATGTTGGGCGTAACTTTGTTCGGTTTTCATTTTACTACATTTTAGAATGTGATTTATATTATCCATTTTTGTTGTCTATCTCGGTACAAAAATGTTTCACAGGAATAAAGTTGACAGCTGTTTTTCGGTGATTTACTTAGGAAGGCGGGTTTTTATTTCCAGGAATTAATTAAAGATTTTATGGTCAAAGTTTTTAGGCAGACGTGGCATTTATTGGAAAGGTGTAAAGTCTAAAAATATGAACCACAAAGTGTGTCATAATCACACATGTCAAACATGAACTACTTTGTTTCTGTTGGCAAATATAAATCAAAGCAAACAGAGATCACATGAGATTGTATGAGAGGTTCTTTGATCTTCTTTATTCAGCATGTGCATGCTCCCCCTAGCCTAGCTTACTGAGCATTGCAACATTTTACTTTTACTATATTTACACTGACGACATGCAACTTTACATTTATGTGTCAACAACTGACCGCAGTCCCTCTCAGAGTAGATGCACATAATATCAATGAGTGGATGGGACACGACTTCCTCAGGCAAAGTCAATGTTTTTACTTGTGAACATTCAAATTTAGAAATGGATATTTAAGTAGACTTAGTGGAGGTAAAAGAGAACAGACTAATAAATTGGACAAAACTATAAATAAAATAAAATTTCTGGCTCCTATATCAGCACTGAAAGTCTTGCTGTTTATGTCAGCTTTCAAGTATAGGCAGAAGCTTATTTTATAATCTATTTTTTAAATTTGAATTTAGTCACGATGTGCCATCTTTAGATTTTGTTGTTATATTTGTTTTTTAACGCGGCGCTTCCTTCTCTTAGTTCTTTCGGATGCATCTTAAAACTGATCACTGCATGAAAGCATGCCTGCAGATGAAACCGGATGTTTAGTTACACTCGATCAAAAGAACAAAAACTTTTTTTGTTACAATAATTAGGTCTAAAATTGCCTTGTTTTATGACAGAATTACCAAAATTATTTCTATTGCAAAATGCCCCATATAATTGAACAGGGATTTAAAAAAAAAAAAAAAACTTTCTACAAATTCAGAAGCTTACTTACACCTCCTTGGTTTTTGGAAACAATGTCTTTTAAACAGTTTTAAAGTTTATTTCTTGGTATAAAAATTTTAGGTGCTTCCACAAGCTTCTCACAACAGTTTGCTGGAATTTTGGCCCATTACTTCTACAGAACTGGTGTAACTGAGTCAGGTTTGTACCCAACCACACACCTTTTCTCTTCTGCCTAGAATTTTTTGTTTTTTTTGTGAGGCTGGCTTTGGGGATTCATGAGGGACACTCCAAACATTGACTTGTTGTTTTTTAGGCCACTTTCTCACAAATTTGTTGGTTTATTTATGGTCAATGTGCGCTTAAATACATTTACGCCCAAGTTTAACCTTTCTGATGTCTTTAGATGTCAAAATTTTTATATATGGGACTTATATGTTGCCATCTATTTTGAGAAGTCCACCAGTCCCTTCTGCAGCAAGATACCTAGAAATGATGGCGCCACTGCCGACCTTCAAAGTTCAGATGGTATTCTCAGCATTACAAGCTTCTTCCATTTTTCTATTATTGTCTGTGTTTTTTTTTTTGTATTGCTTTTGGAATATTGTCAACTTCGTAGCTCTGAGATTTCCCTTATACTTGTTTCAACAGATGAAAGCGGCACCTTCAGTCGTTTAGACATTGTACCCATCAGTGAACCAATTAATGTCTTGCCTGATTTTAACTTTTGTTTTTTTCAGGGTATCACAGAAGGAAGTGCAATATTTGATGAGTTGCTTTAAAAAAATCCCCAGGTGTTCTTTAAATTAGCTCAAAAGCCAATTCAAGGCAGCGTTGTTTGGGGTATCCTAAATTATTTAAAAGAACATCGATGTTGGTTTATAAATTGTAAGCAAACTTCTGAATTTCAAGAAAATAAAATAAATATCCAGTCTGACTTAATTTAAGACAATGATAGAAGCTTTGTCTTACTATATAATGCATGTAAATTATTATTATTTTTTTGCAACCACCTCTCAGTTGTCTGAACTGACGCCTGCTTGTGCATTTTAGCAATTACTTACAGAAAACAATTAATTTTAACCAAAACACTTGACGTGACTGCGATTCCTGCATTTCTCATTCTGAATTTCAACAACTCGAGTCCTAACAGCTTCAATGCAGATACATGACTTGCCTCCATGTTTGAGGCGCCCACTGAGAACATGCTGCTGTTCAGCTGAGGGCCTTCTGGATGCAGGTAGTTCTCCCCGTCCATGGCCAGCACTGAGGTAAGGGTGGACATCAGAACAGAGCTTCACACATGACTACCAGCAGACTTGAACTATGCACCCCTCTACCGCCACCCACGAGCTGGCTGTGTCTGAGTCAGTCCTTCAACAAGGACAAGTGCTCTCCATGACCTGGGGAGGAGAGTGGGGTTTCATGGAAGGGAGAAGAAAAGGAGAATGTGATGTTAGTAAATTATTTATGCCGTACAAGATCAACATCATATTTAACAGAAGCAAATTTAATACAGATTTTGGAGTAATTCTTGAAATTTCCTTTCTTTCATATTGACAAACCAAAACAACAAAGGCAATCAAAACTAAAAGGGCGTCTAGTCTCACTGCTTTGAAATAGTTTTCGACACAACAGAGGAGTGTTTTTTTTTCCCCCGTAATTGTCTAAAATAGAAAATATATCAAGCATGTAGACACCGACGTGTGTTGACATAGGTTTGTCAAGCTGCGCGTTTACTCTCAGAAAAACAAAGACATTCATTTTCATGTTTTTGCTCGGACTGAGTTGTAATATAACATCTAAAAAAGTTTACCCATATTAAACTTATTAAAAAGATTTTTAAAAAGCCTCCATTTTAAGCGTAATTCCAGCTGCGTTTGATCTCACACATAAAACAAAGCTCAAAGTTTTACTAATTGATAGATATCCTTCATTATCTGACTTTACGAAATGTTTCAAGTTCATCAGAGAATCAATACAAACCACAACAGAATGTGCTTTGAAATGTTCTATATGTTTACAAGCAGAAAGCAGGAGCAGAGTGTTGTTGGAAAAATGTGCATGTACAGGATTGTTTCCGTATGAAACCACCATATACTTGTCGGCTTTACATTCCTAAGTGTATATGTGTCAGGCATAAAGACAGGTCAGACCGGCTGGACTAGAGTAATGACGCTCAAGAAGCTTTCCTGCAATGCCGTCAAACTTACAACTTTAACACTGCCATCTTGTTCCCCGCTTACAAAGACACACTGTTTTATTGCATTAATTTTGGTGAGATTAACAATTAAAATGCCATTAACATAAAACAAAATTAGCCCACAACATAAATTTTGATGCTGGACCATTTAGGACTACGTTTTGATTGACTTGTGGCTCTGACGATGCCTTGGGTTAACCTAATATAAATTTATATTCCTCTTCTCTGTGCCTTTGGCTCACTGGAAGCGATTGATTTTTATTGTGAGTTTAGAGAAACTATCTATGTGCTTCGAGTCAAACAACAAACTCCAAATTTACAAATGATGACCGCTTGAGTTTCTGCTTCCTTAGTTGCAGGATTTATGAAATCAACTAAAACACTTTGGATTTCGAAATGTGTCTCTCCCTTAAACATAGTCGAGTTTCCCTTCTCTGTTATAAAGGCATTGTGTAAAATGCTGATCCAACATAAAATATGGAAGAAAAACAAACACACAAAAAAGAAAGTGCTGTGCGGCGACTGTGTTAAATGCTTGATAAATGCCAGTCTTCCTGTAATTTTCACAAGAAACTCTCAGTTTTTTCCCTCACTATTTCACACCATCCTTACTTCAGTCCTTCCCCCAGTTTGCTCCCAGTCTGGAACACATGCCAGACATGTTCACTATGAACAATGAGGTAATAAATACTAATAGAGTTCATATGGGTCTAACTAAGAGCTGCTTTGTGTCCAAGTGGGGGTGCGTGAAATAGACCTGACCCAACATATTCCCCACTCACAATGCCAAGAGACACAAGGGGGAAGCCATTTTCCCTGCAGGCTGCCAGCGTGAAGCAAACGTGAAGCAGCAAAGAATGGGCTGATTTCTAAGACAATGGACCTGAAAACAAAACTGGTACATTCCAGAAATAAAAGGTTAATTTGAAAAATAAGCTATCTTGTAAAAAGTGAGTTTAAGAAGGCCCTATAAAGCCGTGATGGCTGAGACCGCTAACGTTTCCATCATTAGCCTGAGGAGACAGACTTCACCACCCTCGGAGCATCAAAAGGTGAAACTGCATCTTGTTAAATGTGGTAATTTATTAGAGGCACAAATTCTTTCCAATACTTTGATCCGCAACCACAGACAAGAATGCCACCAGGATGATGCTCAGTGACAGAAAATTGTGTCCCCTTGCTGTTCTCAGTTCCCAACACCCACCCCTGATAATCGGTACGGCTTCTCAGGATAATCGATACTGATTACGGCGAGAGTTCTCCCAGATAACCCTCTTCCTGTAACGGTTCTCATTACGGGAAAACAAGCAAACCCCCCCCCCACCCCTACTACTCCAAACTCCTGCAGTGGAGGGAGACGGAGGTGATGAGGCAAGCTGTTACTGGGACATAAACAAGTTATTGTCTATGTGAGAGAGAGAGTTTAGTTTAGTTTACACAAAGAATAAAGGAAACGAGGATTCTCCGATGCCAAAGGAGAGGCTTGTAAATTGTGTACATTTTGTAAAAGGTTCAAAATAATACCCCAGTTTCCAGAAAATCTCCATAAAACCTTTGTAAACAAGTACAGCCAGTTTGAACTCATTTTCATTAAGAGTGTTCTGGATTGTAGTTTCTTCAGTTTGCTCATACCGTCAATGGTTACCTTTCTTTTTCTTTTTTTTTTTGTCCTCCCTTCTCAAGTGTTTCAGCCTCTCTCTCTCTCCCTGGGTGGTCTTATTCAGCAATGTGCTGAAACCAGATCAGTCAGCTTCACGTGTGTTTTTAGCAGAATCTAAAAAAAACAAAAAAAACAAAACTATAAACACCTTCAATGGGCTGAAAATTTGAAAGAAGAAAATGTATCTATTATGTTGGAAAAACCTCTGCAGACTACCTGCTTTGGTTTAGGTCTGCGTGAGTCAAGGAGGGTTAACAAGCAGCCCCCTCCCCTTGTCATCACAAAAACCACGTTACGTGTGTGTGTCTCAGTTAAGAGCATCCAACATGTGCTTGCAATAGGTGGCAGGTAGATAAAAGTCAGTGTGTGGCAAGAAATGACTTCCTGATGTGCGCTGGTGGCCTTTCCTGCCCTGCCAGAGCACATGGAGATCACCCTGGGAAGTGTGACTTCCTTAAGCTGCTAAGTCACAATCAATGCTCACGAGGATGGCAATCGCCCTGCCTGGCGCGTGTGTGCCTGCCAACGAGCGCTTGCACAGTCACATGTGCCTTCAAAATTGTACCAGACATACGGATGTTTGGCCCCAATTTATAATGTTTTTTTTAGTTTATTTAGTGTGACGGCTTTATTAAAATGTGGGGACAAGAAACATGCAAAAGGAAAATTAGAAATTAGTTAAGAAAGGAATATTAGGTCCACAAGTAGCTTTTTCTATGTCTTTTTTAAAAAATTTGATTATTAAACACCTATTCTAATTAGCAAATAAATGTGTCAGTCATATGTGTGTTGAAGCAAATCAACATACATAGCAATGTAAAATAAATTTGATCATTTTGAAAACCAGTTTTATTTTGAAAATTTTTGATAATTGAAGGTGTCACAATCCACTTACACATATCAGACTTGAAGCCCCTGATGAATCTCAGCTTCTCCTACAGTTTACTGTATTTTATACTTTCATTGCTGTATTATATTTTGTATTGTCTACAAGCATGCCAGACAAACCAGCAAAGGGAATAAACTGTTTTCATTTAGCACAGCTAGAAATACTCTCTGATGAAGCGTTTTTGTCTTAATTTAAATAGGACCTGTCGGCCTGCACAAATTAGGCCAAACAATCTCAAAGAGCAAAACATTTAATCCTGATCTAAAGAATTTCAAGACGAGATGAGAAAGTCACCGACAGCTATCAGTCTGGAAATGGTAAAAGGGCTTTAAAAAAAAAAAAAAAAAAAAAAAAAAGACATTTATCCACAAACGGAGGAAATAAGGAATAGTGACCTGTCCACCAAAAATGATCACAACTATTCTGCAAGGATTCATCCAGAAGCTCACAAAAAAACTTAGACCACATCCAAAGCCCTGTAAACATCTGTTGCCTCAGTTAAGATCATGACTCATAAATAATAATAATAAAAAAAAGACTGGTCTAGGTCTGAGGTGGATTATCATGGTTTAAGCCACTGCTCACCAGAAAGAAACAGAAACGTTCTTCTTCCTCCTCACATTTGTTAAGTCTTAACGATCCTCCAGACCTTTGGGAAAATACTTTGTCGACAGTCGAGAGCAATAGGAACTTTGTAGGTTTGTGTTTCACTGCATCCTGTTTATAACTAACAGGATTTCAGACAAAAAAACATCTTATTGACTCTCAATTATCTTGTGATTGTCTGAGGCTGCTTCTCTGCCTCAAGACTGGGACAGTTTGCCATAACAAGTTAGAACCCTGAATCCTCCTCTCTACAGGAAATCCTGAATTAGAAAGTGTGGCCATCAAATTTGTGACCTTAAGCTCAAGTGAACCGGGGTTATGAAGCAGAACAATCATCTGAAGAACAGCAACAAGCTCATCTTTACATTCTTTAGAAAAAAAAACAACAACTAAATTGAGACTTTGGAGTCGTCTCATGTTCAACTGAGAAGAACAAAACATCTAGAATCAAAACTATTTTCCACTTCCTTTTATGCCCATTTCTGTATTTAAATAAAGGACTATGGCCACATCAATCCATTTATAAGCTGTCCTTTGTTATTATTGTTTGTTGAAAAGTAATCCAGTCATACATACTTATATCAAGCAGAACATATGGCTTATTAAGGGATCAAGTATCTCGGTCACATTCACTTAGAGCCGGTACACTGTGCCTGATTAAATCAAAGAGTCTGATGAACTGGAGAGAAAAAAATTATCTTCTTCATTGAAAATAACTTTAAACATGAGTCTTGCAGCTTTAAGCATATTATACAAGCATTTATCTTGTAAGGAAAACAAATTAGTGGAAGAAGATGGAGGGACAGTGAGATTAACTATAATTGTACACAAAATAATGAGACACAAAGCCAAGAATTCATACATGTGAATCACCTGGCCACTGCCTTGTTCACAGAGCACCGACGTTTGCCTGATAGAAAGAAATGAGTCGAGTGACAGAAACACGGTAAGTACTTGTTCTTCGCTCTCTGTCACTTTGACTGCCTTTTTGCCTATCTAGTCACCTTGTGTTTCTTTGAGCTTCAATGCAACTTTTATAAAAATATGTCTTTTTCATATTTGTTAAAACTATCACCATGCTGTGACAGTGTAATATAAAGCATATAATCTGTTGTGAAAAGCTTTATTGCAGCAGAGAACAAGCGTGGTAAGGAGAATGGGAGGTGAGCGGCACTCACACGGCATGATTGGCAGTGCTAAGACCCGCCTCTGGGGTCTGATTGGTTGCTTCTCGTTGGCACTGGAAGAAGGCAAAGGAGCTCGATTTTCTCAGATTACCTGTCTCATACTATAGTGTCTCGACGTAATGAGAGTTTCAACGAACATGTAAAAAAATATATTTTTTATAGAAGTTACACTGCAGCTTTAATGTGGTTGATCAGATTGCTTTCAGCCACCGTTTGGTTGCTTTCTGCAATATTTCCAGGGCAAAGCTCGGAGGTCCATGGGGTAACATGGCCCTGTAGAGCTGCTTCGTAATCCAACCATGAAATGAGCACAGCTACACTTTTGACACACTTACGTCTGCTGCACTGGCGTCAGCATACATATTTTCCTCATGTGACATACAAGCCCTCTAGCATTTTCTGTCCTGCTGGATCTGTCTTTTCTACCAACAACCCAACTTACTAAGGCCCTTCGGTCCACTGAGCAACACTGCATAATCACCAGCCTGAGTCCATCTGCATCAAAAGTGAACAGGTCAGAAATGATGGCGGGGCCAGCTGCTTTAACATCGGAGCAGCAAAGGGGCCGTTAGTTGGTTATAATTGCTGTGACCGGCTGGATTCATTATCTGCAACGATGAAATATTCATTAAAGGAACGAGTTACTTGCTAGGGAAACACAGGGTTCAATCATTCAAAAGAGCATGTATTATTAATTAGCATACAAAAAGGTCTAAACCTGGGACACACATTGAAGGAAAGCACATCGAAGAAGGACACGGACATGAGCCTTCTTTCAGTGCTAATTTCCCCTGACTGAATGTGCATGTAGAATTACAGTCATGGCTGTGAACTTCACACTAACTCCGTAGAATGTAGCGATCAGATGACTGTAAGTGAGTCTGGTGTCTTATCGAAAGCTGGGAAATGGAAACAAATTCGGTTTGAAGAGTCTGTTGTTATTGCATTTTCACCGTTCAAATATTTATCGGCAGTCCCTTCGGACTGGAACAGAGCACACAAACAAACTGAAACCAGCGGGCAGTTTGCCGTCAATGTATATTACTGGGATTTTATTGAATAGTCCAGCACAAAGTAGCACAAGATTTTGACGCAGAAGGAAAGCCATACTGTTTTCAAGATGTTTTATGAATAAAAATCGAAAAAGCCTGTATTCAGCTCTCTTTACCAGGATGTCACCAACTAAAATCAAAGACAGAATTTCCTTCAAAAGTCAAAGTTAATCTACACACTAATTACCACTGGTGTGTTAAAGAAGTTTTCTAACTTTTTGGCCAACATGCACAATGGTATGGTACAGTAGTGTCAGAATCATGCAGTGGGATGAATTTATTCACCAGGGCGATGTAAGGTGGTGAGAGTTGACAGGAACATGGATGGAGCTTAATGCAGGGGAATACTGGAGGGACACCTGTTACATGTTCCTAAAACCTAACAGCCCAAGTTACCATGACAACATGTCAAAACCACGTACCATTTTTCTTTCACTTCACTCTATATGCATTACATTGCACTGGTCTTTTACATAAACTCTTAATAAATTTAATGAGGTTTGTGATTATACGTGGCAAAAATGTGGAATAGTTGACGGTATGCAAATATTTTTTACCGTGTTTCTAACAAATAACAAAAACGTACCTTACAGCAAGGAAGGCAAGTGCATTGCAGGTTCTGGCAACCAGGAAAGTTGTTGAGGAGCACAAAGAGCAAAGGGTGAAAAACATTAGATGCTCTGCAGCGGCTTGATGACACTGATTTCAGAGATAATACCCCTACTTCAAGTTCCACCACAATCACCAACCAGAAATAGATCAAAGGCTGAACAGATCAAAGAATAACCAATCCACTTCAGCTGCTTCTTTGCTCCAGTTTCCTCTATCATCTAATTTTCTCAGAACTAAGGGACAAAAACAGATGCTAGCTTTATGTGGCTTTTTGCTTTCCTGCTTAGGTTTCAGCTCGATGTTTAACACAACTACGGGCGAGCTTGTATGGGTATTATTTAAATGCAAAAAGCCCGTCTCATATTTAAACTTAAATGATAAAAGTAAATTTTAAAATTTAAGCTGCGATGAGGTAGAACGTTATATATGGAGGAAGTTGCGTGTTAGACAGTAAAGGGGCACTTCAACAGTTAAAGGAGCATTTTAATAGGTCACAAGAACAAACCAAATATTTCGCTTTCTTGTGGCAGGGCTTGCTTTCGGATACTTCCCACCCTTCGGTCTAATCTACTCATACCGGCCCTTTCGATTCTCACATGGACCATCTCCCTTTCCGTTTATGTCACACTCCCACGCCTTCATCTCACTTTTTCATCACACGCCACATATTATCTTACTGATATTGTGTGCCGTGTCTTCTGCTTTCCTGTGACAGTTTGTTGCAGTTCTTTTTTTTGTTTTTTTGTTTTCATATTCTAATATTTCCACCACATTTCTTCCATTTCGAGAGCGCAGCAATGAGAAAGCAGAACGACGGGGACTGCCGAATTAGTGCGCAGAAAAATCACGTCGCTCTTTGTTTTTAGATACAAGGGTGAGTGAAATTCAGTAAAATGCCGTCTATTTATACTGAAACCCAGACAGTGCTGTGCTCCACTCTAACTGACCTCACTTCTCTGGCAGGCGTGAGAACATTGAGCCACGTGCTCAGCGGCAGGGAACCCGTCTCAGTCTATCTGTGGCACCGTGCTTAGCAAAGTTCAGCTCAGTTCATAGCGTCTCCTGGGATTCGGAGCTGGCGGATTAAATCAGATGGCGTTCACACTTTTTAACAGAAACGTCGCAGTCAGATGGAAAAATAACTGTGCTCCTTACAATTGTAGAATAAAAGTAACAGAAATTTTTAATTACAGCATGTAGAAAGTTACGTTAAACAGTGAGGCAGGAAGGGAGAAAAAGTATTAACACATTACTGTTTTCATTCATCAGCTTCTTTATTTGCATTTATAGTAAAATGTAACAGAGGTTTAACTATGACATGACCTTATAAAGAATTATGCTTAAACCAGCATAATTGGACCTTCACAGTCCATCAAAGCCAAATGACTGGGTGACTGAATGTCACTCTGTTTTTTTTAACACAGGCAATATGCTCTATGAGTATCTTTTAGATGTCTTCTTAAAATCATTCCATGGTTTTAACAATTTTTTTTTAAACAATATTTGCATGCGCCAACCTTAGAAAGAGACTGTGATAAACTGAAGGACTTCGGAAACGTGAAGGACTTTCAAGGCTGATTCTTTTCTCTTTGGTCCATTTGTGTTTTTACATCTGCCTTTTTTCTTTTAGTTTAGATATTGTCACTATTTATATATAAAAAAAAAAGCTACATATTCTACTGCACTGAAATGGAGTCGCCTGGAGAAGTAGTTGCTTTGTTTTCAATGCCTTAAGAGTTTGGTGGAGACATTGCAGATGGACCACAGTCATCGTGTTTAAAGATTTGATCCGCCTCGCATCGTGCCTCTAAGGAACAGAGATCTGTCCAGTTGATGGCATCAAAATTACTCACTTTCGGACCAACTGCTGGTCGAACTCCTCGTTCACCAAGGTTACAGCTGATTGAAGGTTTTCTCTAGCCCTGAAAAAGCTGGCCTGCCTCTTGACAAGAGTGCATCCACTTCTCTATTTTTAATAACATTTTGCCAGATTTATCACTAAACTGTGATTTTTAATTTGACAGATTTAATGTTATTTATATTCTTCAATTGTAAAATTCTGGTGTTTAATTTCTGACTCTTCAATGTTTCAATTCACATATGCATTTTTAAATTAAAGTTAACTTTACTGTAAAGATGAGCTGTTTTACCAAAAAGTTTTTTTTGTTAAAGTAAAAATCTTTTTTTGAGCAGCAAATTCGACACTGACATCAGCAGCTCACATTTTTATCTCCACAGAAAATACTTACTTAAAATATTTCAAGCTTTATGTAAACACAGGGAACAAACTAAACGTCAGCAAAAAAAAATGTATCTCAGTAAACTTAGTATGAGCTCATGGATTATATAGACTCTACTGCATAATTTAAATTCGTAAGTAATAAAACAGAGTAGAATTTGGATATGACATTGATATTAAGACAGAAATCATGAAAATCGAATATGTCAACTGCCCAAACATCAAGATTAAAATCAATGTGAGTGTCAATGGAGTCGTTACAATAATCCTCCCTACAGATTCTCCTCAATTTTTTTCCAGCGCAGTTTTGCCTTAACATCCACAATTTGATTCAGTTATGCCAAATCTTCCCAGTAATTCTACTTTGAGCTTTAACTAAAAGATTTACCAGAACAAAGAGTAATCCCTTGCTATCTTGCAAGAAAGAAAAAAAAGAAAACTTTAATCCAAGTGCAAAATGTTTTGAGTGCCGAACTGCAGAAGATGGGCCGACATAAACAAACTGACTGCCGATTTTGGAAACACATGTCAGACAAGATGAAGCAGGTTAACATTAGACACAGGTAATATGAAAATAGACTGGCAGAGCACCAGGACAGACAAACCTGTATTTTCAGTGGTGCGATGTTACACCTTCACATGTACAAGAAAAGGATTCTAAAGTGACTCAAGAGTTTGTTACCTATAATATGCAGCATGCTGACTCACAATGATAGCCAACTCGCAGATCTTTGGATATAATAAGGTTATGAGATCATGTTTACACTGACACACCAAGACAGTGACTTCTAGTGACAACTTACTAAAATGACAGTTTTAGCTAATTTTATTTGGACATTTTAACTCCTTTAAAGACTCTGTGAGCAACACAAACAGGTTACCCGTAGCTACCGCTTACTTTAAAACTGCCATTAACACAAAAAACAAAAGCTAATTTTCTAAGTTCATATATTTAAAAGATGGGATATTTTGTTTAAAAATAATTTCGCTATTGTGCATGCTTTGGCTACAAATATCAAGAAGCTCAAATTTCAAAGCCAGAAACCATTTTTATGGTTTTAAGCCCTCCTAATAAGATCTCAGACGAGGAGCCAAAGTGATCGGCATAAAGTGATGCATTGTGGTTCCTCCAACTTCACGTTTTGTCTGTGGTTATGATAAATTTGGGTCTTTTTTTCTGGGTTCAGCCTTGTCTCTCTGTTCTGGACAAGGCTAAAGAAGAAGCCACTTCTTCATTAATATTAGTGGCTTCTTCTATCCAATTGTAAGTAATACTCGCTAAAAGCCTCCCTGTTTAGCTGTGTTTCTTTCAGACAACGCAATAAAAAAAATTACTTATAAGGTTCATTCTGGACACTTTGTATTTAGAATAAAAACTATGACGCTGAGCCACGCCTAATCAGTATTGTAAAGGCATTTAGACAGAATTTCAAAACATATTTTATTGAAGCATAAACCAGAACATAGTTTTGGAAAGTCCATCTAACTTGGGACAGTGACCTAACTGAATTTACAATTTTGTAACCATAACACTTTAGCATCGGCTTAGTCCCTTTTTATAAAACATTGCGTTGTTGAGCAGTGGTATATGAGACATCAGATCTTGTGACCTCTTGTGACCTATTTAACATGGGTACAAGTGTTCAAGTAAGCCCTTATCCTTTCCAGTTCATTGCACGCACTTGGCTATAAAACTCATCTGATAAAGGACACAATAACAAACTCTGTACTCCTTCATCTATTCATAAACACTAATAATTCTCTCATATTTCCTTCCAGGATGAGTTCTATTTTGAAACTCCTGTTTGACTTTCCTGTAACAAATCTGACACATTTAAGTCGCTGAACTGGAACGCATAGCAGTGAGGCACACCAGAGTATAACCAAGTATTTCACAATATTCATGTACACACCATTCTAGGGCTGTTGTAAACAAATATTTTAGTAATCGAGTAATCTATCGATTATTCTTACGATTAATCGAGTAATCGGTTAAAAATAAATTACAAAATAAAATATAGGTAAATGTGGTATAATACAGCTGTTACTATCAGATATCAATTATCAGTCCAATGTTTCATATTTGAGCTTCTCTACTAGTTACTTTTTTGTAGTTTACAAAATTAACCTGTAACAATAGTAGCTCACTTTCTAAGTTAGCCAGAAGAAAAGTTATACAAAAATCTGAAATTATATTCAATGTAATAATAAAGAGGCAGGCTCACAAATACACTTATAAAAACTGTCTATAATACAGCTTTTAGTTTATGTATTTATCTTCAGCCAGTTTAATAGATGAACTCTCACCTTGTCCCAGATCTGTTTGAGAATATGGGAAATGTCGTCTGGAGTGGGGGACTTAGAGTGGTGGGGGGCAGGCGAACAATTTTTTTTCTCACACGCATACATAAAAGACTAAGATTGCACATATAAACTAATAAAATACATACTCACCTTTTGTATGAGTGAGAGGAACTTGTGTATATGTGAGAGAGTTGTCACGGAAGAGGCGGGGGCATGCGTTGATACCACAGTGACGTTAGCTTCAAGTTGGATACTGGAGCTATACTGTGTAAGCGGCGTTTAGCTCAAAGTTAATCCGATTTATGAACGCTAATTTCGGCCAGTCGTTCTCTCCCGCTCCCTCCTCAAGGGCTCGAAAGTTCACTTAGGTCTGTAGCTCCGGCGTTAGCTTACTCCGGCGGTAGCTTACTCCGGAGTTAGCTTACTCCGGCGTTAGCTTACTCCGGCGTTAGCTCCGCTTCCTCCTCAAGTGCTCGAGGTTCACTTAGAGCCGGAGTAAGCGGCGTTTAGCTCAAGGTTGTTCCGATTTATGAACGCTAATATCGGCCAGCCGTTCTCTACCACTCCCTCCTCAAGTGCTCGGAGGTTAACTTAGGGCTTATCCCGGTTCTAAGGCCGCTTACTCCAGCTATAACGCTGGTTCTAAGGCCGCTTACTCAGCCGGAGTAAGCCCTAAGTGAACCTCCGAGCGCTTGAGGAGGGAGTGGTAGAGAAC
>CAEGAE010060466.1:0-72007 GCA_903067095.1 Girardinus metallicus
TCGACATGGGACAGGAGGAAGCTGGAATTGAACCTACAACCTTCCGATCACAAGACAACTACTCTTCCCACAGAGCCACAGTCGGGGCTTAATGCTTCCTTCTGCTGACAAGCATTGTGGAAATGCTGATTTTATTTTCAAGGATGACTTGGCACCTTTCCACATTGCTAACCACATCAGTACCTACTTTATCTAATCTAGCAATTCATGCAGAAGGAGCCTCAACCACATAGCTAGTGCATATGCTCTGAGAACGTGGACATACTTTTCACTAGACCCACAGTGATGTGTTAACTTACATTTATACTGGTGATATGAAGCAATATACAAACTTAACAGAAACGCTTGAAATGAACCGCGTCGTGTAGCACATCTCGATAACAGGACTTTTACTTATTGAATTGAATTATGGAAATTAATTACGTGTTTTGATTATATTTGCTTGTTTGTCTTCTAGAGATAGTGAGTTACTGAACCTAATTTCTCTATTTCTGGTCTGAATACATCGCAGTTCCTCCCTCGGACATCAGCCTGTCTGTGGGGGAAACTTCTGTAAATGTCAGCTGGGAAGCTCAGAAGAGACACAGGAATGTTGCTTTCTACATCCACTACTTCAAAAAGAATGGTATAAAGCAAACACACACTGCCTCACAGCAGACAGTCCATAATATTGGTAACTTGAACACCTATTTGTGCCTGAATAGGTGGCTGGAAAAAGTCTGAGAGGGTGAATTCTTCTCAGTCTTTCTACCAGCTTCGGGGCCTGGTTCCTGGTTCTGATTATCTTCTGCGCTTCTTCTACGGGAACGCCTCATTCTGGGAGACTGGCATCAAGACAGAAGGAACAGGTAGCTCTCTGCCTTCATTCATTGTCTTCTCTTTCATCTCCCCTTCTCTCTCCTCTGGGCCTCATATGTCTAAATAAAAAGCTAGCTTCTAAAGGGAGTACCTTGCTGTTCTTTCCTTTGGTCTGTGAAGTGCTTTCAAAGACTTCAGTCAGAGGAGAGCTTGGTTAGCCATATAAAATAATCCATTACTCATGTTTATTTGGTGTGTGCCGTATTTCACTGGTGAAATGCCACCTTGTCAAAATGCATAATGCTCTTTGTAGATTCTACTGCTTAATTTATTCTTCTTCCTTGATGCACTTCCCCTCTGAACCTATTCTGTTTTCCCAGGAAAAAAAGAAAAGTTGTTGTCTTTCTCTCTCACCCTTTTATTTTGTTTTCTTCCCAAAGAAATGACAGAAGTGCAGGCCAGCATTGCGACGCAGGGCTGGTTCATCGGTGTTGTGAGTGCCCTTGCATTGCTGTTGCTGATATTGCTTATCCTCTGCTTCATCAAGAGGAGTAAAGGAGGAAAATACTCAGGCAAGTTTAGTTTAACATGATCTTGAAGACGATCTGTTTGGAAATTTCTGTATGTTTCTCAAGATTAGAGATCACTGTTAACGAGTCACTTGCATTTTTTCACTACTTACTAACTGACACAGTGGAAACAAATACCTAAAATGTCAAAGGGAGAGAAACAAAGTCAAACTAAGAAGGAAATAAACTTTCAAAATATTATTAATTGATCTGGTGAGGAATCTTAAACAAACCAACATTTTGTCACTCTCTCATAAGCCTAAATGAGGGGCTTTACAATGTAAATGTGATTGTCGTACCTTACCTGAAACTGGAAAAGGACATTTCTGAACCAAAACAAGCTGTCTCACCTCTGACAGAACCAGCTGTGTTTTGAGCAGTAAGTTATTTGTTTATGAATCCAATTTTCTAAACGGACTGACAGACTGGCATTGACTCTCTGTTCCTCAGAAGAAATAACTGCAGTCTACCAAGCAATTTGAAGTCGCTTCTCTTTTATTGACCAATTTGTAATTTCATGGTTCCTTATGGTTCCAAACATCTGACAGTCATGTCAGATGTTTGGAACCATACAACACCCACCACAGTGTTATAAATGGTGGGTGTTGTATCATCTAAAACTTAGAGAATAGAGGATCTAAGTTAAAATGTAAACCATGTTCACATCATTAGAATCTATTTTAAATAGAGAAATCTTTGTGTTCTCTATTCGCTCACTTGAAGTTATCTTGCTCGTTTGACAGAATGCTGTTATTTATGTCTTGAACAGAGACATAACCTCTTTAAGATGTTACTGATAATAAAATCCAACGATCTGTCTCATCCTCAGTGAAAGATAAAGAGGACGGCCCGATGGACTCAGAGGCACGGCCGATGAAGGAGGAAACGTTTGGAGAGTACAGGTTTGTCATCTGAGTTTTACTCTGGCTGTTTGTGGAATGTGAAAAGCCCTGAATCCCTTTGCCTTGCTTCGTTTCCTAACCCCTTTTTTCATTTCTTTGTCTATTTCCTCACTGATGCCTGCCTCTGCTTGGCAGATCTCTTGAAAGGTATGCAGATATGTTCCAACCTATTTTTCACCCCCTGTTGCTGCATGACTTTTTGTCTTCAGCAATTGTGTACTTGTTGATGAAACCACACATGTTAAAGGGCAATTTCAGAACATAAAACTTAATAATAATTAATCATTTAGAGGCATTAGGTAATGTAATGATACTCGATGATTTCACTGCTGTGTAAAGTTGCTTATTAATGATGGTTAAATATTTCTTCATAGTTGTCCTTTTTTTCACGTAAATTCTCTTCTGCTCCAGTGATCTGGAGGAGAAGCGGACAGCCAGCCAGCCGTCCTTGTGTGAAGACAACAAGATGTGCAGCGAGGACACCCTGAACTTTAACGGCAGCAGTGCTCTGACCACAGAGCTCAACTTGGACGAATCTCTGGCCAGCCAGATCAGTCGTCCAAGTGATGGTCCTGAGGGATTCCATGGTCTGCCCGATAACTCCCCGCTGAACCCCGCGACCATCGCCCCAACCACTAATGGCATGCCCAATGCAATCACTATCCTTGACTAACCTCCACCACAGACCATCAGACCAAAATGTCAACACGTATGTGCCCATACTGTCCTGTTCCCCCCTCTGACTTGCTGATGTTTATTTTGAGGCCCAGTGCACAATCATATACAGACTATTCATACGCCCTCTGGCAGTCATCAGACTGATTAGACATTTGTGACCAAAGGAGAGTCCAAAGTAGTGGATCACGTGACACCCAATGTCCCATCCTAATTTTTTGTGTAGTTTACAGTTAATTTAAAAAGCTGATGTTTATTTGAACCCCTGTCCTCTCTTTGCGTTGAACAACACATAAACATGTGGAAGGAATGTTGTACATTTTGAAATATCAGGGGTTGGAGGTGTGGTCACTTAGACATGCAGAGGAGTGCATTAAGTAAATGTGAAGTGTGATGATGGAGCTCAGTGTAGGGAAACAGACAGCATGCAGTACTTTGGAAAAGTATTCATACTCCTTGAATTTTTACAATTTCTGCTGTTATTACTACAAATGTCTGTATTTTACTGGGATTTGTGACAGATAATCACATATTACCACATTATGATAGAGTGAAGCAAAACTTTTTAAACTTTCTTCATATAAAAATCTGATTCAGACAATCTATAAACATCAACCATAGATTCTCATTTTATCTTTCACTTTTATTTGATTTAAATCTGGACTTTGACGAGGTCATTCTAAAATATGAAATATCTTTACTGTTTTCTAAATAATGTTTTACTTGGATGTCAGCAAGGGCGCTAAATAAAAATTTGGATCTGTGAGAAAGCAATGACTGTAGTTTGACAAAATGTGAAAAGCTCAAGGGGTTTGAATACTTTTGCCACTGTGCATTTTAATCATATATTTTAAGTTATTATTTTTTTAATGTAATGATATGTTCTTTGCCATTCATTCCATCAGATTGTCCTCGCTGGTGATATTTTACATTTTTAATAGCTTTGTGACTGAACACAAAAGAGTTTTTTGGGCATTTTCATATATACATAAAGCTTGTAATCTCTCATAGCATTTTCAACAGACCAGGATGTTTTCCACTGAAATCAAAGGATACAGTCAAGTTTTATTGTGAAACTTGACTGTGTAAAAATGTCGAGTAGCACCTGGTGTATAGCTGCATCTGCATCTATCTATTCAGCCATAATACAGTATTATAGATATGTAAATGCTCCTTATAGGTTCCTGTGCCTGCCGGGTCTGCATAAAGCGCCAGATTGATGTCATTACAGTCTCGCCGTCCCACAACAAGCATTACGTCATTTTACTTTAAATGGAATTGTAACTTTTTCGGTGTCGAGACCTATGTGTAGCTTTCTGTAACTGTCTTTGTCTCTTTCTACTCTGTATTAAAATGTTGTTGAGTTTAACTAACAAACTTTTCATACCTGTCCATCTCATACAATACAGTTTGATTGAGAAACAGTATTTGTTACACACTAGAGAGTAGCGCCTGGTTTAGTTTTCAGCCTTTATCGGTGCAAGCTGGGTTTTGCAGACAGGCTTAATGACAGCCAGGTAATGTACAATAAAGGCATATCTACATAAGAGAATGTATTCTTTTCAGGACGAGGTAAATATTGTAGTTCTGTGCTTTTAAACTTATAAAAAAGACTCTGGAAAGATAGGAAATGTTTTAAGTAATCTGGAGAGGACAATTTTTCACAGAATGTAAATAGAACCCTTCAAAAGAACCACATTTGATAAAAACAATGTTAAAAAATGCGCAGTTCCTAAAACACCCGACTTTGTTCAAAAACGCTTAGTTGAAACTTTTCTTCTTCTGTACTGTTGCTATGAATTCAAACGTTGTGTTTTTGACAAATGATCGCAGTAAGACTTGGCTGTAGCAAAATAATAGTTCATAGCTGAAGAACAAAAAAGATAAAACAAACAAAAAAAAATGCACATTGTTCTGTAGATGTTTGCCAACATATCATTTTTAAAAATCAAAAAAAAAAAAACATTGTACATTTAGTGTTATTTAGTGAAAGTAGATACATCACATAGACAGCGACATTAGGATTTATGCACATGATAATTCACCAATGTGTTGCAGTGCAGTGAATATCTGTGATGCAGTTATGTCGAGCAGGAATGCAGTAAGCCAATCAGTGCCCTCTCTATTCGAATTGAAGCTTTCCACTGGCCAAACATATCATGACAGCCTCTGAGGGAGTACGTGGGATGTCTGAAAAGACTAGTGGCACCAAAGGAGTTGTGCAGACACTCCCTGGTTTAGGTCAAACAGACACGCTCAGGACAAATAAAACTCTATTTTCATACAAGAGCATCAGCGTGCTCAAAATATGCCAATATCCTAACATAACAATGTGCTGCTGAACATTTGTGTTTTGTCAATGTTTGGAGCAAATGTTAACTTTGAATGAGAAATGAGTGTACACACATGCACAGATACTCACTCGACTGCCACTCACTCTTTGCTTTTCATGTTCTGAGGGTAATCCAGTGGGATGCTGGCTTGTTGCTTTTCCACTGTTGTTACTGTTTTTTGATTTTTTTTTTTTTTTTTATGGCTAAACATACTAATCTTTGGGGGAAAAAAATAATTGGTATGTTTAAATTATGCTTCTCTAAATTTAAAAAAGCTGACAGATTAAAATAATGGCTGAGTGGAGAAGAGAGCAATCAGGTGAGATGAGAAGGGGTTGGTGGTGTGTGCCTCTTTGTGGTGTGTTGGTCAGCACGGTGATGATTTCTTCATGTACCCGGGGGTGCTCGACCGCGGTTGACAGGAGAGGCACCACAAACGGGGCCAATGTAACTAACTGCTTAATTAATCTACAAATGTAACTGGTTATATGACTGACAAATAAAGAACCTTGAACAATCTGTACAATAAATGGTCCAATTTTTTCTCCATATGAGCTGATAAGTATCGCGAATAAACATCAGCAGCAAGCGGGCTTGAATGGGATCCAAACCCCCTTTGGCAAGTCGGTCTCTGTGCATGTCCTTTCTGGCACTTTTCCCTCGCTGTGTAACACTAAACATGCACATGTTTTCTCTCCTGCACTCCGGCTGAAATGGATGCCAGCCACTGAAACGCCTTAGCTGTGTTAATCAGAATATTACAGAAAGCTTTTGAAGGCACATTTAATGCAGGTGAAAGCAGGTTCTTTTTAAATATTCTGGATCTTGTACGGCCCGTCCTCCTTGACTGACACAGCAGGTCTTACATTGCTTAGAACAGCCATTGGATTTTTGTCAAGTAAAACAAATGGCTTTTGATTTACTTGATAAAAAAATATATGCAATTTCAAGACTACCTGTACATCTCAAAAAATTGGAATACCATAAAAAAGTTCTATATTTCTTGTCACTTTTTAGAAAGTGAAATGTTATATAATATATTATGCAGATTTAATACACAGAATAAAATATTTTAATTTATTTCTTATAATTTTAATGATTGTGACTTACAAATAATGGACTATATGCCCTCAATAATTGGTTGTTTCCTTTCACATTGTTGGCTCCTTTCACATGAACTATTGCATCAATGCGCTATTGCATGAAACTAATCAGCTAAGGTAAAATAAAATTGATGGTGTAATAAAAGCCCTGGTTGCTTTAAAAGATGCTTTCAGGTCATCATTGTGGTTTCTGTGTCTTCCATCTTTATTTTAACAATATTGCATTGATCCTCTCTTGGGTTTAGGCAGCTACGTTTGCTGGCTAATCAGAAACCAGAGCATCATGTTCACTGAATCACTTTTGGGTACAGTCGGCAGTGAGGGCAGGTGCCAAGTCCTGCTGGAAAATGAAATTGACATCTCTATAAAGCTTATTAGTAGAAGTGAGCATTCAGCGCACTAAAATTTGATGATAGAGTGTGGACTTTAGAAAACTCAGTGGACCGGAACTAGCAGAGAACATAACACCCCAAATTTGACATTGAGCTTCAAGCAATGTGGATGCTGCTGTGCCTCTCCACTCTTCCTCCAGACTCTCAAATCAAATGTAAATTTTACTTTCATCTGGAAAGAAGACTTTGGATCACTGAAGAACAGTCTAGTTCTTTTTCTCCCTTGCTCACTTGTAACATGTGTGCAACATGTTGTTCTGGGTTCCTTTGTGTCCTCTCTACTTTAAACATAGAGACAGACTGAGGTTGGTTTGAATAACTTTATAACTAAATAAATAAATCATAATTTGAAAACTGTTTTTTTTTTCCTATTTATTCAGGTTATCTTTGGCTTATATTGAAATACAAAACAAAAAAAATATTATCCGACAAAATCAGTTAGGCGGCAAATACTTTTTCACAGCAACCTAGAGGCACAGTCCAGAATTACATGCATAATTTCAGTGAGATTATGTAAACAGATTTGGAAGGTTCCTACAAAATTTTGTGTAAAACCATTCAGTCATCCGTGGAATATAAACTTATTGAAATTATACCACCCCCTAGTGGTAGACAATGGACACTAAATCATTGGTTTGACAACATTTAATCCTTTATTGACAAAAGTAAATTGTTGACAGGAGACAAGCTGGTGCTGGGTCTTGGTTAGCGACAACCAGTGTTAAACTGGTCAAAATAATCCCTGGTGGGTTTGTTGGTATAGAGCTCCTTATTCAGATAGTGCTGACTGGAACAGAAACAGAAATGTACAAACAGTGTGAAGAAATGGCCAGAAAATTTTCATTTATGAAATACATTCCATATTATTTATCAATTTATAAACAAGTTACCTGATAAAAGTGTGTGTGTGTGTGTGGGCGTGGGTGTGTGCGTGTGTAGGGGTGTGTAGAGGTGTGTGGGGGTGGGGGTGGGGATGGGTGTGCGTGTGGCGGGTGAGAGAGAGAGTGTGTGTGTGTAGAGCTCACTGTGCATGCTGCTGTCTGGCCAGCTGCATGTTTTCTTGGTCCATCAGGATTCTCTGCTGTCTTCTTAGTTCTGCCATTCTCTGTTCCTTCTCCTCTGCCGTTTTGGAAATCTTCAGGAGCTGCAAGTCCCAGGCTGCATCCCTAATCTTATCAGCCTCAAGTTGTTTCTATGAACACAAAAAGCGGCATAAGTTGTGTACTATGCGTATATTGCTCTAAAGAAGTTGCTTGCAAACCTAACAAATATCTAATGTTAAGCTAATTTTGCATGTTCTTCCCCTGGATGTGTGGGTTTTCTCTGTGTGAGTACTTGAACCTAATTTTATACAGGGTAGTCATAAAAGCTGTTCCAAATTCAAGCAATTCCTTTTGTTTTCACAGACAAGACTTGACCTTAAAGTAAAATATTCCGTTTCAACTTCAGCTCCCAGTCTTGAAGGGGAAAAACTGAACTGTTATGAACATTCAGACATGCTGTGCGCTGCCTGGGTGGAGACTCATGCATTTATGGAAGTGACACAATGTAACTGGGACTGCAGGACTACCTTTCTCTCGAGGCGCTGTTGCTCTCTCTGCTCGTGGAAGTTGTTGAGCTGTTCAAGGCTCATCCCCCTCCACTTGTCTGGCAGAACATGCGGTGGCCTCCCTCCTCCCAAATGGGTCTCTGCTGCCTCTGCAGACTCTGTCAACATGTCAGATGTCCCAGTGTGCCATATTTCTACCAGATTATCCGTCTCCTCCTTCCTACGCTGCTCCCGGAGGTTCAGAGCTCGCTCTTCAGTCTGTGTGGAACAACATAGGATGAGGCCTCAGCACTGACAGATCTCAAAGATTACGACAAACAAAAAAAAGAAGACAGGAGTCTTTATAAACCTGTAAAATGTTCGCTCATATAAGCTTGATGGCTACAACCCTTTGCAGCTATAACAACTTTAGCTCTTGTTTGAAAGCTTTCGTCTAGGAATGAAGTGTTTTTATCAGGATTTTTGACCAATATTGCATAAATGCATTTGTAAGGTATTGAATGAGAAGGGCTGTCTCACAGTCTTCACTCTTATTCATACCAAAGATACGCTACTGGTTTGAGGCCAGGTCTCTAGTGTGCAGAACAGTCAATTTCTTCCACACCAAACGCCTTCATCCATGTCTTTATGGGCATTGTTATGTGCACTGACGCATTTTGGGATAAGAAGGGGGCATTCCCAAACTTTTCCCACGATGTTGGGAGCATGTAATTGCAGGACTTCAAACACTTTAGGGCCTGGGAGTGGATGAGAACACTTGAATCCAATGATTCCTTCCATGTAACTTTGTATTCCCCTCCCTGTGTAGGTTTCAATAACTGTCTGCTGCACAACTGTTTTCTGGATGATATTGTAGGCCATAACATGGTTATAGCATAATGTTTTCTCATTAAAAATCTTCTTAATAATTTTATTGGTTTCATGTGATATTCTAGTTTGCTGAATGACAGAATTTCTGGTTTTTATTATTTGTGGAAAAAAAAAATCACCACAGTTGACAGAAATGAATATGAATTTGCGTGAAATTATATAATAAGTTTTACATTCTGAATTACATTACTGAATCAAATAACTTTTGAGAGCATTCTAATTCATTGAAAAGCACCTGTATGCTGCATTTTCTCCCAAGTGATCCTCTCAGGAAGATAAATTTGCTGGTGAATCATCGACACGAGTGGTTATTAGGACAACTACATAATTATCATGAAAAGTGCCATGACCTGAAGGCTTTAGAAAGATTTCACTGGCTCAATGGGGAATTGAGGCAAGAGTGCTCAGGCAAATGAGGGCGCAGCTAAGAGGGGGCTTTCAAATAACAACCAATTCCATGCATACATCATATTAGTTCATCCGTGCGTGCTGGTTGGTACCAAACAATGCGACTGCCTCCCTCCTGTGTCAAGTGTGTGTAGGCATCACTTGACATTTTTAGTTTGCAATTCTAATTTGAAAGTCCCAGCCGAGAAACCTCTGTCACAGCTTAGAATCCCCACTGGGTTCGGCTTCAAACATTTGCATCAAATGACGGTGCGTGGACGTTCGTGTATTTGTTGCGTACCAAGGCTTGATTGTCGTTCCAGAGTGAGACGAGGGCAGCTTTCCTACGCTCCTCTTCGAGTGCATTCTGCTGGGCCCACATTAGGTCTTGATTCACCAGCTGCTTGTTCAACAGCATCTCTGTGAAGCGTGTGGAAATGTGTTTGTTTTTACAACTGCATTAGCTATTACCCACTGAAAATAGGTCTCAAGCCACACACTCACAGCACTTCAGGATGAGCATTTATCAAAGTCACCGGGCAGAGAGGACTGTGTGGGAAGATGTGTTTGTGTGGAAAACCATGAAGCACGTTTGTGTGATTTATAGAATGTTTGCATTAATTCTGCTCATCGGTAATCGTGTGTGTGTTAGTGTGTGCATGTTCACGTTTCGCTCTTTTCACCTCTGTGCTTCGCTCTCTTGTCCCTCATTTTCTTATCATCCATTTGTGCTTGCAAATCTTTTTCTTTTTGTCTCATTTTCTCTTTCATCCTTTCCTTCTGTCCGCGATCTTCTCCCTATAAATTAAACAAAAACAAAGAAAGAGCAAGGTGACTTCCCACTTTTATTGGATTTACTGCAGTTGCTCGTTCAAGCATCTATGTCAATCTTACCTCAAATATATGCATGCTGGAAGGCCCCAGTTCAGATTCTGGAATTGTGAGGTTGTACGGCCCTTTGACCTCAACATCATGAGAGATCTTCATTTGCTGCTGTGAATCCCAGAACTGGCTCAGGTCCTTTTGCAAAGCGTTTCGCTTCTCTTTTTCATTACGATCTTGCAGAAGAAACACTTCATCTTGGCATCTCTTCAGGTTATCTGAAATAAGTTAAAAAACAAACAAGTGATCTGTATTTATTAGTGATAAAATGTAATTTTATCATTATGTAGTTTCTTCCTAAATGATAAATTAACTGTTCTTGTGTAGCTCTTTGTCTAGTCCAGACGAATCCAAAGCTCTTTCACCCATTCACATCCATGGCTAAGATGTAGTAGTGGAAAGCTACTACATTGTAGTCACAGCTACCCTTGGGCAGTCTGACAGAAGCAAATGACATAGAAGAATGTTTGTAGTTACCAAAATCCCTGTCTCGTTGTTTCTCACAGCTTCGCTTGTACTTATTTTCCAGGACTTGCTGGTTTAGAGCATCCAGGTCAAGGCCCATCACACGCAGGCGAGTGTTGAAGAATCGGGCTTTGCGAGCTCTTTCTGCAGACCTTCGGGTCTCCACGACCTTGTCTTTTGAATCATCAACAGGTAAGTCCACTTTATACATTTTTATCGTTTCTAGTCAGGTTCTGAGGGGACAAAATCAAATTCAAAACTACTTTATTGATCCCAAAAGGAAATACGATGTTGTAACTCATATTTATTCAAATTCTTCAAAGAATTATTATAGAATGTAATGGCTGCTGACATAAAAAAGGCTAAAATAAAAAATAAAAAAATACAAAGAAATGACATCATTACTAAGTAACAAATTCAAGCACAAGAAACACTTTTCCAAATGAAAAAATTCAAAACAAAACAAAAATTATTAAATTAATTCAGTAGATAATACATACATTATGTTAGGACAAGGTGAAGAACTTCCAGTGCCAAATGGCACATCAGGCTCCGCAGGTTAAAAAAAAAGTATTTTTCTCTTTAAGTTAAACTGTAGGTCCCATGGACTTGTTTGAAAATATACTTTTTCTTAATTCAGAAAAGAAAGATGAAAAGGCAACCAGGTTAATTGGCTTCTCTGTTTCTCTTTAAAAAGCTTTTTAAATTACAGAAGAACTAATAAATCCACATCCTCACTCTTACCTGTAAGATACTAGGTGCATGAAACGTAGGAAATTACAGTTAACGTCAACGGGACGTTGTTGCTGTCACCGTGTTATGTTTGGGTTTGGCTGCCCTGGTAACCATAACATTTATTTTGCTACAAGATTAATTCTCTCTAAACTTAAAAATAGACTTAAGTAATTTGACAAATATATTGCCATAATTTAAAGGTAACAATTTTTTTTTTCTATTTTAAATGTCATTAGCAGTGGTTACCATAGACACAAACGTTCATGTATGTGACGCACGGTTACGTCGCTTTTAACTCTCCACCTCGCGAGAACATGCGAGGTTTCGAGTCTCGCGCGCTTAAGCTTTTCCTGTTAGATTATAAAATGGCGCTCTGTTGTTACCAGTGTTCCGATTAAATTTGACAAGGATTTTTACGCGTTTTTTATGTTAGAGACTTTGCATTTACTTCATAATGTAACTTATGTGCAAGTGAACTACATGTTGAGCAGGAGCGTTCATTGATTTACAAGTTCACTTGGTTTGTTTTAAACAAGTTATTCGCTGCAGTCTGGCTGCTAACATTATCAGCTAACTGTCTTAACATTGTCCGTGCAGATTTTCATCCAAATATCAGTTCATTAACTAGGAAAATGGGCTACTTGAAACTCATAGAGATAGAAAACTTCAAATCCTACAAAGGACGACAAATCATCGGACCGTTTCACAAGTTTACGGCCATTATCGGACCCAATGGATCGGGTATGTTATGATGGAGAGCTAAGGCAAAATGTAAACTGTTTGCTACCATTGGCTAACGGTAAACATGGTGTCGTCTCGTGCTGTTTATCCTTGTAGAGTTAGGTATGGTTTATTGTAAAACACTTTACTAACATTGGATTAGTAATTCGTAATACGGGTACTAAATATTTTGCATTTCATTATTGTTGTAGTTATCTGTTTAATAGCTTGTCGGATGGCATTGAATTAGTAATAACATGCCATGCACTTTAGTTTTGTGAATGTTACTAAAACGCTGAAATTTACAAAAAAGGTGTGAAATATTTGTGTATCTTGAGCATGACAGTGGATTTTCCTGGACAAATTGTATATTTCGCTTAATCAGAAAACAATACAGCTTTATTTTAGGCTGAGATGGTAATTCTTCTATATACTTTTTACTTTTGTATTTCTTGGTACTTTCTAGGTGTCTTACACATTTAATAATGAACACAATAAAATATAAAGCTTATGGGGCTTTTACATATGTCATTACTTGTCCTGTAAACTACTCCCCACCAATTCTATGTAGGAACCTTTCCAAACAAATGCATTTTTTTTGGAGAGCCTCAGATACAAGCAAGGTCTGACAAAAATGGCATCTATGAAAGACTTTAACTTTGTGATGCATTGATATGAAATAAAATAAAAGAAGCAAAAGGAAATCCATTTAGGGTGTGGGAACAGAACTTCAAATTTCAATGCATTTCATTGCAGGTAAATCCAACCTCATGGATGCCATCAGCTTTGTGTTGGCAGAAAAGACGAGTAACCTGCGTGTTAAGACTTTGAAGGATCTAATCCATGGAGCCCCTGTGGGGAAGCCAGCTGCTAACAGAGCGTTTGTCAGCATGGTGTACCAAGAGGATAACGGAGAGGAGCGTTCCTTCACACGGGTCATTATTGGTAAGAAGTCGTTTTGTACAAATTGAGAAGACATACTATCTGTTGGTAATATTTATAGTAAAAAAAACAGCTTTTTGTCATTACATATCTTTCTGTTTGAACAACATGACAAATTTTGTCTAGTTAACCAAATCTAATTCTGGTAAGAACAACATGTGTTGTTCCTACCATGTTTGCTTTGTAACTAAAGAATACGGTCTGTCTTAGGGGCTTCATCCGAGTACCGCATAAACAGTAAAGTGGTTGGACTACCTGAATACAGCGAGGAGCTGGAAAAACTTGGCATTCTGATCAAAGCCAGAAACTTTCTTGTCTTTCAGGTAAGTGTTTAGTGAATCGCTTCCTTCACAGTGTTTCAGTAGCAAACCATTTGTATAAAGCGAACATACTTTTGGTATTACTTGATAATAAATGAATTAGATTAACTGTTTCATCCCTGGCTAACACTGTATTTCTATGGTGCCGTAATATTTTTGTCTTTCATTCTTTGGCCAACTGCTTTTATTCACCTGAGTTTTTTTGTTTTGTTTTATTACACCAAAGGGGGCTGTGGAGTCCATTGCCATGAAGAACCCCAAAGAGCGAACGGCGCTGTTTGAGGAGATCTCACGTTCCGGGGAGTTGGCACAAGAGTATGACCGCAGGAAGAAGGAGATGGTGAAAGCAGAAGAGGACACACAGTTCAATTATCACCGCAAGAAAAACATTGCTGCAGAGCGCAAAGAAGCCAAGCAGGAGAAAGAGGAGGTAAGCGCTTTGAAATAAAGTAAGATGAATGGACTCAATTTTGTTCAAAATTTCATATTTTAATATCTCAACTGAAGACCAGGTTTGCAATTTGCTCTTGGCTAAAAGACCTATGAACGTTATTTTCATTGTTTTATTTTCTATGTTCCTGATTGTGAAAGGTTTTAGAGATAAAACTCTTTTTGGTTTTTCTTTAATGATATAATTAAATATTGTATTTTACCTCTCCTAATTGTAATGAATGGCTTTTATTCTGACTAATCTTGTCTGCACAGTCTTGTCAAGGATATTGGAAAGTAATTATTTTAAATAGAGATACACCAATCAGACAGCTGTTTAGAGGTCAAAATGAGTCTGTTTTCCTTTGCTTTTCACTAATCAGGGTTGAACTGGTCAAATATAGAAAATTAAATGCATAAAATATAATAGCTTCTGCTATTTTCAATCTGACTTTTTTGAGTCGAGTACAAATCAAATGAATGTCTTAATTTTCTGTAGGATTCAGAACTACTTCAAAGGACCTACAACAAATTTTTCTTTTATACGTTAAAGTGCTGGGAGGAAAAAAAAAAGAATAATTCTGCATATGATTAATCAAAAAATGTTTCTACCAGGGGAAGCCTGATTTCATTCCTTCCAAGACCACCTTTGTCATTGCAAATCAAGTCTAAATCTGCCGTAAAGTTCAACCTAAATAAGTTCTAAACACAAAAATTGATCGCAAAGCTAATCACATTATTTTCTCTCTTGTTCTCGATGTCCTTGTCAGGCTGAGCGATACCAACGCCTTAAAGACGAGGTAGCCAGAGCCAGTGTACAGTTGCAGCTCTTCAAGTTGTACCACAATGAGGTCGAGATCGAGAAGCTGAACAAAGAGCTCGGCCAGCGGAATAAAGAAATTGATAAGGACCGTAAAAAGATGGACCACGTCGAAGAGGAGCTGAAGGACAAGAAGAAAGAGTTGGGCAGGCTGATGAGGGAGCAGCAGACCATCGAGAAAGAAATCAAGTATGTCCTCATGTGGTTCTGGTAGCCTTCTGGGTGTGCATGCTTGGATCCTGTCCCCTAAAGTTTCAGTGCAAAATAATCATTTTCATTCTGCTTGCAGAGAAAAGGACTCTGAGCTCAATCAAAAGAGGCCTCAGTACATCAAGGCCAAAGAGAACACGGCACACAAAATCAAAAAGCTCGAAGCTGCGAAAAAATCTCATCAGAACGCCCAGAAGATGTACAAGAAGCGCAAAGCTGACATGGATGAGCTGGATAAGGAGATGAGAGCGGTGGAGTTGGCCAAGCAGGAATTTGAGGAAAGAATGGAGGAGGAGGCTCAGAGCCAGGGCCAGGACCTCACACTGGAGGAAAACCAGGTCCGACTTGATTTAAAGCTTCCTTAGTCCTTTTATTCAATGACAGTTCAGTTAAGTACACGTAATACAAAGAAATCATTTCTGCCCTTCCAGCTTATTTAATCTCCTCATTCTTAAAAGAAATTTGCACATGTTTTCTGAAGTTATTGATCTCATTATTTGCTTCCAGGAAAATAGAATTGGCTTGACTCTCTTTTTCGTCTTACCCCCCAGGTGAAGCAGTACCATCGCCTGAAGGAGGAGGCCAGTAAGCGCGCTGCCACTCTGGCCCAGGAACTGGAGAAGTTCAACCGGGACCAGAAGGCTGACCAGGACCGCCTTGATTTGGAGGAGAGGAAGAAAGTAGAGACGGAGGTAAAAAAAAAGAAACAACAGCTTTTTTTAAATCTCGGATAATAAAGATTTGCATAGGAACTAATGCAACTCTGCAAATGTCTCCTTATTTCTCAGGCCAAAATCAAGCAGAAGATTCGTGAAATAGAAGAAAACCAGAAGCGTATTGAGAAGCTAGAGGACTACATCTCCACCAGCAGGTACGTCGCTGGTGTATTTGCTCTCTCTGAGCAGATTCCTGCTGTTCATTGAGCTGTTAGTATGATTTATTTTACTTCTTCACTCACACATTTCTATATTGCTAAACTTCAGACAGTCACTTGATGAGCAGAAGCGCATGGAGGAGGAGCTGACGGAGGAAGTGGAGATGGCCAAGAGGAGGATTGATGAAATAAACATGGAGCTTAATCAGGTAACTAAAACAGAAAAGACAGAGCAGTGTTGGCTTTACTCTTTGAACATATTCACATTTTTAGCCTTCTGTACTTTACTTGAAGTTGATATGTTTTGATCTTTTTCTTTAGCTTGACTAAGGCTTCCTTTATCTTATCTGTAGAAAACTGATTTCTTCTCTGTACATCTAAGAATCTTACATCAAAAAGTAAAAGTGGACCATTACGCCAATGTGTACTGTCTGTTTCTAACTGGTGTCTTTTAACATTTTGGGTCTTGATCAATTTAGGCAGATTTGAAATACAGTTGATTTTTACATTGGGATGGGCAAAATGTTGCTTCTTTCCGAAGAGCTGAAAGACACAAAGGTATAAATATTCTTTACAATGTGTGGGTGCTTATTTCATATTTGTATAAATGTATTTGTGCACAAATACATTTATATACAAACATTGGACCAAACATTTGTATAAATGTTTGGTCTCTTTTTTTTTTTTTCTTTTTTTTTTCCCCCAGCTAAACTTTTACCTGTCTGATCTGATGCTTATTGTTTTTTTTAGCTTTAATCTAAATTAATCCAAAATTTGAAATCAAAGAAGAAAGCGCTCATTTTCATGTAGAACAAGCACATGCTAGCAGCAGGCACGACGGAGACATTTCTTCATACTCAAACCCCCTCGTCATGGAAACCAGACGAAGAAGCTCATATGATGCAGCTTGTAAGTTGAGGGCCATCGATCTGGTAGTACAGGATGGAAATAGAGCTGCTGCACGTAAGCTCGGCGTTGGAGACGGAGGGCTGCGTCCTTAATAAATCCATCAGATTTATCAAGGACGAGAGCGCCAGAGATATCAGCGGCTTATAGCCTGGTGCAACTTATATATGTACGTATCCAGTTTTTAAAAAAAAACTTTGTAAATGCGGCTTATAGTGAGAAGCGCTCTATAGTCCAGAAAATACGGTAATTCAAAATTAGTAAAACTATACACAAGTTCCCCTTAATGTAGTGGATTTTATTTTATTGTTTTTATAATACAAATTTTGTAAACTTTCAGTTGCAATTCCTTAAAACAAGCTATGTACAAAATTATATAGGTAGCCACACTGGTGGTGGGTTTTCCCAGAGTCCCATATGTAACCTGAGGAGTAAAAGTAGAAATATTTTCAGCTCCAGAGTAGAGCACAGCTTTTTTTGTGTGTGTGCAAGTAACCACAACAAAACTCCACTTCCATCATTTAATAAATATTTTGTGTGGTCTGGATTGACATGAAAAGCACAACGGGATGGGACTGACCACTTCCATGTGCTTCAGGTGATGGAGCAGCTGGGAGATGCCAGGATCGACAGACAGGAGAACAGTCGGCAGCAGCGCAAGGCAGAAATCATGGAGAGCATCAAGAGACTCTACCCTGGATCTGTGGTAAGTTACTAATGTACAGAATCAACCTTTCAGTGTCCAAAACTGGACACTGAAGGGTCAAATATTGAACATATTTGAGTAAAACCATCTGCTGTTGTGTTTTCAGTATGGTCGCCTGATCGACCTGTGCCAGCCCACTCAGAAGAAATATCAGATTGCTGTTACTAAAGTGTTGGGCAAGAACATGGACGCCATCATCGTCGACTCGGAGAAAACCGGCCGAGACTGCATTCAGTACATCAAGGAGCAGAGAGGAGAGCCTGAGACCTTCCTTCCTCTTGACTATCTTGAGGTGAATATTACATTGCAGATAACACCTCGAGGAAAAAGTAATTAGAATGGAAAGTACAGAAAATAATGATTTTATTTTGCACTAGAAATAAGTACATTTTCAAAGATTCAGAACAGAGATTTCTAGTCGTCACTGACACTGTCCTGCAACTTTTAGATGTCTCCCTGTTCCAACACACCTGAATGAAAGGGTTGAATTATCTATTCAGCATATTATCAGGTTCGTGCTGATGATGAGCCATTAGTTTGATTCATATGTGTAGAACAGGGGGGCATCTGAAAGTTACAGGACAGTAGCCCCTGTGGACTGGAGTTGGAGACCCCTGATTTAGCAGCAGTTTTGGAGGTAATTATCATTCATATTGATCACAGAATGAGCAAAAAAAACCTTTTCTTTCCCTTAAGGTCAAACCAACAGATGAAAAACTGAGAGAGCTGCGCGGGGCCAAGCTGGTGATCGATGTGATCCGCTACGAGCCGCCACACATCAAAAAAGCCCTCCAGTACGCTTGCGGCAACGCTCTGGTTTGTGAGAATGTAGAGGACGCACGAAGGATTGCTTTTGGAGGGCCTTACAGACACAAGGTGATTAACCTGGTTTGGGATGAGAAAGCGGTTGATATTTTAAGATGTTAGTTTGCTGATGCGTCTTTATTATCTTGTGTTCAGACTGTAGCCCTGGACGGCACGTTGTTCCAGAAGTCAGGAGTCATCTCCGGAGGAGCCAGCGACCTGAAGGCCAAGGCCAGACGCTGGGATGAGAAAGCGGTGGACAAACTAAAGGAGAAGAAGGAAAAACTTACAGAGGAGCTAAAGGTAACCAACTCAAAAGAAGCCAAGAATTTGATTGCCTATTTAGTTCATTTATACCTAGCGGTTTGTTGTAGCATAAATCACTTTCGGATTTCCTTTGCAGGAGCAAATGAAGGCAAAGAGGAAGGAGGCAGAACTGCGTCAGGTGCAGTCTCAGGCACACGGCCTGCAGATGAGGCTCAAATACTCCCAGAGCGACCTGGAGCAGACCAAAACCAGGCACCTCTCCCTCAACATGCAGGTACGCCCCGAGCCTCTTGTTTTGTGTTGTGGGATTTTTGAATAGCAATTTGTTGGTTTTAAAGTTTTTTTTTTTTTTTTTTTTTTTTTTTTTTGTTTGTTTTTTTTGATTTGTTGTTTGCAGGAGAAATCCAAACTTGAGAGTGAACTTGCAAATTTTGGCCCTCGCATCAATGACATCAAGAGGATTATCCAATCCCGCGAGCGAGAGATCACTGACCTCCGAGACCGCATGAACCTAGTGAGACTGACTGAACGCAGAGCCTGCTGAAAACCGGCTTTACATTCGATTCTCTGTAGTTTAACGGCTGAGTTTGTCTTTGTAGGTGGAGGACGAGGTGTTTGTTGAATTCTGTAAGGAGATCGGAGTGAGAAACATCCGAGAATTTGAGGAGGAGAAAGTGAAGAGGCAGAATGAGATCGCAAAGAAGCGGTCAGTTTAGAGTTTTAAGTCACTTCTCTGGTAGTAAAACGTTTATTTATTTATTTTTTATTTTGTTTTGTTTTTGTGACTCGTGTCGTTTAATTTCAGTCTTGAGTTTGAGACCCAGAAGACTCGTCTGGGTATCCAGGTGGACTATGAGAAGAACCAGCTGAAGGAGGACCAGGAGAAAGTCATGATGTGGGAGCAAACTGTTAAGAAAGATGAGGCTGAGATAGAGCGCCTTAAGAAGGTTCAAAAACATATCCAAAGTCGGTATTAATGGTTTAATATTGATTTAGCTTGAAATCAAGACGAGTGTGATCTGTGGTTTTACGTAGGAGGAGCACAGGCACATGAAAATCATCGATGAGACGATGGCCCAGCTGCAGGACCTGAAGAACCAACATCTCACCAAGAAATCTGAAGTCAACGATAAAAACCACGAAATGGAGGAGATTCGCAAAAAACTGGGAGGCGCTAACAAGTCAGCGCTGACTAAAACCAAGATTAAATAAAACGTTTTAGTGGGGATTTTCTAAACCTGTTTGGCTTGTTTGCTGCCTTCCAGAGAGCTGACCCAGCTCCAGAAGGAGGTCACCGCCATCGAGACCAAACTGGAGCAGAAGCGCAGTGACCGCCACAACCTGCTGCAGGCCTGCAAGATGCAGGACATCAGGCTGCCGCTTCGCTCTGGAACCATGGATGATATCAGCCAGGGAGAAGTATGAGGACATGGCAAAGATGTTTGCTTTTATGCACCATTTTTTTCTTTTAAAATCAGGACTTGAAAAGAAATGAAAGTTATTTCTTGCTGTCGTAGGGGAGCTCCCAGACAGATGACTCCAGCAGTCAGAGGACATCCAGCAGCGTTCTGGCTAAAGAAGCTCTAATAGAAATCGACTACAGCAACTTGTCTGAAGATCTGAAGGTAGATGCTCCAAATAATTCAAGAGATTCATCTTTTCGAACCATCAGTACTTCCTGCATTTTATATTAAAGCAGTTCCCACTCTGAAAAAAAATGTTGCATAGATTTCTCAGGGTAAACCACTTTTATCTGCTAAGCTTTTAGAAGCGTACTACTTTTCAAACCACAGTGTAGAGCTGTTGTTTTTTTTTTTTTTTTTTTTTTTTATATAAAAGACATGCAATATTTCAGTTGTTCAAACAAAAATAAGCCAATTAAACCTTTGTAATTTCCTATAGGATGCATTGTCAGAAGAGGAGATAAAAGCAGAGACAAACACACTGCAGCAGCGTCTGAATGAGCAGCAGAGCATCCTGCAGAGGATCAGCGCTCCCAACATGAAGGCCATGGAAAAACTGGAGAGCGTCAGGGACAAGTTCCAGGAGACCAGTGATGGTGAGAGGACATGATTATGGAGACGGGACCAGAGGAAGAGATTCATTCTGTTAGAATCGTCTAAAATTAACTCTTTCTGATGACTTTACCTGTTTGGTTTCAGAGTTTGAGGCCGCTCGTAAGAGAGCCAAAAAGGCAAAGCAAGCCTTCGAGCAGATCAAGAAAGAGAGGTTTGATCGTTTTAATACCTGCTTCGAGTCTGTGGCCACCAACATCGATGAGATCTATAAAGCTCTGTCACGCAACAGCAGCGCCCAGGTGTGTTTTAGCTGTTACTGGAGCAAAATCAATGCAGTAAAGATTGTATTATTTATCATTCGCATTTAGTGTTGTAGAGTACGAGACAACCCAGCTCTTAACATCCTGCTGGTTGATTATCTTTCTTAATAGGAAAACAATATTTAATGCCACTCATTGTGCTGAAGAAAAAAAATACGTATTTTGGCTGGTGACTAAGTTAGTTTGAGATCTGAATCACTCTTGGTGTTTTGCAGGCTTTTCTGGGCCCAGAAAACCCAGAGGAACCGTATCTGGATGGTATCAATTATAACTGTGTGGCACCAGGGAAAAGGTTCAGACCCATGGATAACCTGTCGGGAGGAGAGAAGACGGTTGCTGCCCTGGCGCTGCTTTTTGCTATCCACAGGTCTGACAAAAAAGCAACACAAGCGAACATTTTAATCTTTATTAAATAACTAGCATGGTGAATCCTGCTTGGTGTGTTTGTGATATTTAAATATTTTTAGGACCTGGATGAAAGTAGATTTCTGTCCACGTCTCTTTAACATCTCTCCTGCATCCTTGCAGCTACAAACCGGCGCCGTTCTTCGTCCTGGATGAGATCGATGCCGCTCTGGACAACACTAATATTGGCAAAGTGCGTTCAGATTTCACCGTCACTGACTTTTCATCAGTGATGCTTGTGATTAAAAAAATGTATATATCTATTCTTTCTTCTCAAGGTGGCCAATTACATCAAAGACCAGTCAGTACAAAACTTCCAAGCTATTGTCATTTCTCTGAAGGAGGAGTTCTACACCAAGGCTGACTCTCTTATAGGCGTTTACCCAGAGGTAGGTTTCTCTTTTCACTGACCATCAAACGTTACAACACTGACACTTTGTAGACATGATGTATGACAAAAAACCCATTGACATTGTGACTCGCTTTGATAAGTTTCTGTCACATTTAGCATTGTAACTTGAACTGGACCGTATTAGGATGACATGCGATTATTTCTTTCAACAATAACAGTAAAGGTTGTGATACATTAATCTTTTGTAAATGGTGATAATTTTTTGCTGTTCAAAAAAAAAAAACAACAATAAATCAGATAATCAGAAGTGACTGGGAACATTAAAATGGCTTATTTTAAAAATCAAGGTTTTATCTGAGACTTTGCTTCTTGATGTTATCTCTTGCTTCCACTTTGAAACAACTTCAGTGTAGTTTCTTGAAGACTTGACCACCTTACCACTTTGTTGCCTTTTTTATTGTGTTTGTGACAATTATAGTCACACACATGATTAGAGGCTGCAGTATAAAACAAATGCTAATTGTAATTTGCAGCAACAGGATGTCCAACCTGATCAGTTTTCTGCTGAGCATTTCTGCCCACCAGAGTTTTTATTTAACAAGTTGGCAGGACTGAAGTAAACAAACTGTTTATTTTTAGAGTATCTATGACATTTAAGTGATTATTTGAAGATATTAAAACAATTTTTGTTTTCTTTTTCACAGCAAGGAGATTGTGTTATCAGCAAAGTTCTCACCTTTGACCTGTCGCAGTATCCTGATGCCAACCCGAATCCAAATGAGTAATATTTGGCCCAGTGCTGTTTTATATAGTTACAGATCATGTATTCAGTAAGTCTTCGGTTTTCTTTTTTCCTTTTGTTGTATTTTTTATAGTTTAGTCATTCATGAAACCTTTTCTTGCTGGATGTGTTTCTTGTAGTAAAAACTAAGATTTCTGTACATTTAATGGAAACAACCCTTTCTGAATTTGACCATTATTGTTCATTATTGTAGTGAATTATGATAAAGTAAAAGGAGACTCAAAGTTTTTTAGTGAACTGTAGGATTTATACTAAATGAAATGCCTTTAAAATAAGCAAGTTCCTTTTTTATACTGTTTATGGCTCAGTTTGTTTGCTTAAAGCCTTTGCCTGTCCTCAAATTACATTTCATATGTGCAACTTTTTTTAAAAGCTCAATCAGGAGTGTTTAGTTGTTGTGTGGTGGATGGATTCCCTGCGTGATAATTAAATAAGGCAGTAAAAATGGCTGCAGCTTAAAGTGCTACAGGACGATTTCAGAGCTTTGTGAAACCCGACTTAATATTATTATGTCAAAAGCATCTAATAAGTAGGAGTATCACCTGAAACCACTTCAGCATGAATAAGATGATTATGTCTGTTTGGTTGGCTTTGCTTTAATAAATCTAAAGTGAATTCACGTGCGTTCGTCTTTGTTAACAGCACATTAATAAGTACAATCAGCTGTTTTAAACCCGTGCATTGTTTTCAGTTTAAGATGAGGACATTTATAGGCTCCCAAATTTAACACCGCTCCTCCAGAGACGGCAACCAAGCATGTCAGGGTTCTTTATTTGTATCCAGGGAAAAACAATACACATACACATTGTATTAGATGTTTTTTTTTTTTTTTATGAGGGTGTAATGGTGAAAACATATCAAACTTTATTGTACAGAATCCAAAGTAACGGGAGAGTAAAGATGAAAATACTTTACACTAACGTTAAAACTCGATGTGTGGCAGTTAAACGCAGGCAGATCAGAGCACAATATCAATAGCAAAAAATATGAAAGTCCTCTGGGAAGACTGAATTTGAGCACAAAACATGAATCAAGTGCAAAAGTCCACACTGATGTGAATAAAAATGTGGCTCTGAGGTTTCAAGCTAAAGCAACCATACTCCAGGTATGCTGAAAACCCTTCAGGGATCAAATCTAATCTAAGGGACAAACATACAACCCATAACTGCACGGTGACTTTTTACTACACTGATTATAAAGCAAACAGTTTATTACAGCTAGAACTTAGGATAATCGTTGCTACAATAAACTGCTAAAAACAGTTTTAAACAGAAAACCTGCTGAAATTTCAGTCACAAAGTCAGTTTGAAGCTCCAAGCTTTTAAATACTTTTGATTTCTGGTAGGAAGACAAAACTTTCCGTTTCCTCTTACCACAGTACTTTCCCACCATCTTATCAACCGCAGCATAAAAAAAGGCTGCTGCCATTTGTTTAGTTTACACTGAGCCTCGCTCACTATCACTGCCCCCTTCAGTGAGGCTACAGTAAGACACTTTCCTTATTCACTCAGCTGTCCCCCTCTGTGGAATGGATATCCTCAGTAAATGATAAAGTAAAAGAAGTGTATCAATCAGCTTACTTTAAGATATTTTTTCTGTTTTTATTAGTCATACATCTGAAAGATGTCTCGGTGTACCCAATTTCCCCAACCTGCAGTTTGACCTGGAGTCAGGCTAACAGATACAGATCGTCAAAGGGGCAACAAGCTTGGTGATACAACTTGAACGAGCTGAAGTCACTTTATCCACATAAACTCAATGAACACACACCTAAACTTCTGAGTCATCATGTTTCTTTCGGCTAGGAACTGTGGGAACCGGACGTCTCTTCTTTCTGACAGCCGGCTCCGGCTGGCTGGGTTTTTGTCCTCCTCCAGCAGGGACAGGTGGAGGTACAGGGACGGGACGTCGTTTTTTGACGGAGGGGACGCTGTCGGAGCGTTCGCTGAGGATGCCCCTCGCCACGCCCTCCATCTCTGAAATGGGAATATGCATGGCGTCGGCCATCTCCTTCTTAGTTACGGAGACAAAATCAGGATCTTTGGACAAGGAGGCCAGACCGCCCATTTCAAGGGCCTGAGGGGAAAAAAACAACACGTGGTGTTATTTTATTCATATTGGAAAAAATTCTACTTATTGTATTTTTTGTTTTTATAAAAATTTTAAAATCCCCAAATATTATGAACATTTCAGTGTTCCAAAATCCATTTGATAGCAACCACAAACTTCAATGTATTCTTTTGGGAGCTTAAGTTATAAATAATCATAAACTAGAAAATAGTTGGTAAGTAAAAGGAAACTTTAAAAAAAAAAAAAGACAAAAAAATGGGGATTGGAATTATGTTTGTAATTAGGGTAGGAAGGAGGACTGGTCCAATCCTTACTTATACACATTGTTGTGCAAATAACATAGAAGATCCAACTCTCTCTCCTGCATATTAGACTTTAGCCTTTGGTTCCTAAACATTTTAAAACCAAATCTAAATCGTGAGCAAAAATATTGATCTGTTACAAAAGTGGTAAAGAGCAAAGTGAGTGAGTTTCCCTCCTTACCTCCTGGACAAGCTGATCGGCTGCAGTCTTTGAGCTCCGACTTCGACTCTCCATCCACTCAGGCTCATAAGGGAACTGCATAAGACATGTAATCATATATGAAATTTAATCTCTGTTCACATCACAAATGTCACAATATCACGTATGAGTTTAGGAAAAAGATACCTGTGTTTTGTTTGTTTTTACTGTGAAGTTCCAGGAGTTTCTTAAGTCTGGAAAATGAAAAAAAAATGTTGAAAAGCCCATTTTTAGGGTTTATTTGTCATTAATTATACTTTATCCTTCATATTTATGCATTTACACTGGGATTAAACCACATGGAGGTGAACTCATTCATGAATTATATGACATTTTAAGCTGCATTTGTTTTCTTCCAAGGGTTTCAGTGTAAAGAGGGGTTGAATACAAAAGCACCTCCTGCTTTCAGAATTTTATGAGGTTGAAAAATCATGTTTCTCCACTTCAAAAGGATGTACTATTTTCTTTTGATCTGTCATATTTTATTGATGCAATACAAAAAAGTGTGTGTCTGTATTGTGACAAAATGGGAAAAAACTCAGGAGCACAGCGCTGTATGCGAAGGGTGTGCAGACATGTCTCTAGGTGTCTTCTGTCCTCTGTCGTACCTGGTTCTTCGTCCTCAGAGGGATTATAGAACTCATCCGGACTGGCTTCTCTGTCAAAGAAAAATCTGAAACATAAACATTACAAGCGATCAGACACAAAAGCTTTTATCACACACATCCAGCCGGATGGGAGTGTGTGCTGCTTGCTACTCACTCTGCGAAGGCGTTGTTGTTTGTGTTGCTTTTTGGTGCTGTTGTGGAGAAAAAGTCTGCGCTGGGCGCCAGGGCAGAGGAGTTGGGGGGAGACTCAGACTGGCTCTCTGAGAACTGGAGGGGCCGCTGGTGGGTCATCTGGGAGTTCTGAGCGTCGGTGGCCTCGGCGGAGAAGGATTCGACTCGGTTGCCGAACAGACCATGAGAACGCTGGAGATACCGATCGCAAAAGCAGGTAAAGTGATGAAATGCACAGGTCCCACTGATTTACAGAATGTAAATGCCACAAATATCATAACAGCACAAAATGTTTTGTTCAAAAAGATTTCTGGTAACACTTTATTTGAAGTGGTGTGCATAAGATTAACATTACACTGTCAGTGTAGTGTTATGTCATAAACATAAACATGAACGAGCCTTCATGAATGTTTACGACTTGTCAATAAATGTCTTTTGGTAAATAATGACATTTTCATTGCAAATATACATTAAAGGTTGCATAAAAAGTGCATTAAAAGTATCAACTAAGCATTACTCGGTAACTATACACTCCTTCATGTTCATGACAGGTGTTGTGTTATGTTTATGACACAACACTGCTGACAGTGTAATGTCAGTCTTATGCATACCCCTTCAAATGAAGTGTTACCGATTTCTTAACTTAAGTCGGAAAATGTAAAAGAGCAACCAACACATGCAGGCTTACATTTTACCAATCGCTGTACTCTGTTGGGAAATGGGTTTCCTACCTGATAAATGGTTTCTTCTGCTGCCTCGTCCGTCGCTCTGTCCATTTCTTCCTCATTCTGCAAGTCTCCTGAAATTGCCCTGTGCATCTCTGGAGCTACTTCTTCCTCTATGCTTCTCAAACCCGCCTAGAAAATTAACAGAAAGTGGCAAGAAACTGAAAGTAAGATCCTTCCCGTGTTTATGAAGATGGAAAGTTAATAAGATCTCTTCAAGCAACCTGAATCTCTGGACCGGAGGTGCTCTTCTTTGATGGACGGTAGCCGTAATACTCCTCCTGGCGTTTCAGAAACTTTCGGAAATGGTCTTGGAGCAGAAATGTTGCGTAGAATTTCCCCACAGTCACCTCGTCATCTGTAGATCACAGATCTATCTATGTGAGAAGTTGGGGATTTTTTCGTAAAGCATCTTTCTGCGTCCACAGACTGACCTCCTATAGGGGGGATGACTTGGTCCAGCAGTTTCATGCTGGTGCGTTTCCAGATTTTCTTTATAATCGCTCTAAGCTCCTCATTGGCCTGCTCAAAGTTTCCTGTATAAGGTGTTTGAGAAAGAAAACACTTTTTACTCTCCTATTCACTCCTATTTGAAGGAGTGAATTTCTTCTTGTTATGACTTGAACGGGTTTTTGATGTGCCATACCTTCAGTTTTGATTTTTAGTGCCGTCCTGACCAGAGCGAATAAGGTGGCGTTGAACGTGACGGTGCCATCGCTGTTGAGAGGCATGTTCATCCCAACCAAACGCTGCAGATAGAAGAACGAGAATCTGTTTTTTTATGTTTTACATTTTTGTTTACAAGAACTCATCAGGGGAAAATAATTCATTCTGTTTGGAGCTTCCAGTTATGAATTTGAGCAATTCTTTTCCAGAGTAGATTTTTAAACATTTTAATTTGATACACAGCTTTGACTTTATGTGAAACTCTTTTAATCCACATACATAGGGGTCAAGTTTGCAGGCACTTTATCTATTCTAATACCATATTTGATGAGTGACTAGGATGCAGGTCCAGCTGGAACACACAGCTGTGTCAAAGTTTCAACCCAAACCAGTGCCCTGAAAGAAACTTGGACGTTCAAGAACAACCAAACATCAGCTCAAACATTAGTGTCACATTATTGTCCACAGCGTAGCAATTTAACATCATTATGCACTGAAAGGGTGCCGATCAAGGGACACAAGCCAAATGTTTTCAGGTGAAATGTCTTATGATCAAATGAGACAGGGAATGACTTGTTTGCTTGCTGTGACTACAAATATATTTGGAGAAGTCAAGGAAAGTCTTTCAAACTAAGAACACAGTATCAATTGTTGAGCATAGTGGTGGGAGTATCACGATGGCCGATTTGCTACCAGTGGAACTAGTGCATCTGCGCTCATAATAATGAAGACAAAGGTCGGGATTTTCAGCTTCACCTAAAACCTGGATAAAACTAGGTTTTTCAGCAGGATCCTGATCCCAAAAATAAAATAAATGTGGTTTTGGTGCGGACAAATGAGGCTAATTATAATCAAGAGGAATTGCTCACACCCCTTGCCTTCACAAGATGTTTTGACTATCCTTAAAAGTTGGCAATGTATTAACAAAAAAGAAAAAAAAATGAATGTATCATTTCAGATAAAAACTGGTCAAACATCCAGGTGTAAATATAGTAGAAGATTATTAATAGCTTTCCAATATTTCCAATGCTTCCAACATCAGATATTAGTAGTATTTCATTTGTGCCTGTTTGCATATTGATACTGTGGGGTTGACACAAAAACAGCAATAAATTCAAAGTTGTGCTCCTAATTCTTGTTTTCACCAGTCATGAGAGTTTATACGGGATATATTTAACAGACGTTAAATACCATCTAATATTGAGGTTGCATTAAGTATCACTATTCTCAAATAAATGGTTAGGCCTCAACTGTAAACTGTTGCATTTAGCACAGGTTTCTGGATGAGTGTACCTTGCACGCAGCGCGATGAGGACAGAACTTGCCGAAGCCGAGAGGAGGCTGGATCCGTCGCAGCAACGTCACCACATCCAGATGTTTGATTCTCCCTCTTTAGGTAAGAGAGACATTTTATTTCCTTCTAATGTATCATTTTTCTTTTACACAGATAAATATGAAACATGAACGTTTCAACAGTATTCAGACTCACGTGGCCTCGGGGTCGTATTCTGCCCAGATTTTCTTGAACTCGTCCAGATGGTGTGGACCAAGAAGAGACCAATCACGGGTGAGATAGTCAAAGTTGTCCATGATGACAGCAACAAACAGATTGAGGATCTGGATTAGGATGAAAAACAGATAACTGTGTTGAAATTTTGACACAGCTGGGTGTCCCAGCCACTTCTATTTTCATTTCTTTCATTTCTTTTGCTGAAGTATTAATGGTTAAAGAAAGGAGGATCATTAAAGATTAAGCTGTTTCTGACCAGGAAGGCACAGAGACAGTAGAAGCTGAGGAAGTAAAAGACAGCGAAGTTGGACCCGCAGGTGTATTCTTCTCCTGGCAGGAAGTCAGAATTGGAGTCACACTTCTTCCCGTACATCGACGCCATCATGACATCCTGCCAAGCCTCACCAGTCGCACATCTGGAAAAATAAACAAACTTTGAACAGTGAGACATTGGCTCAGGCTTTAAATATCAGAAACGCGTTTTGGAGAAGGTACCCACCGGAATAACATCAGAACGGCCTGAGGGAATGTCTGGAAGTTGTTGTTGCGGTTGATTTGGGTCTCGTCGTCTAAGGCTACTTTTCCAAAGATCTGTAGGTTGTTGCCGTGCAAATTAGATTCACATTGTGTTGGCCACCCTGAACCAGATACATAATAGCAACCCACAAAGTTTTGTCTTTAGCAGAATTAACACTGACGGCTGTACCTGCATCCCGATCACAGCATAAATGAAAAAGAGCATCACAATGAGGAGAGCTACATGAGGGAGAGCCTGGAGACAGAGGACAGACGGGTCAGAAACACTGTGGCAAATGGAAATGAAATGATGATGATAAAATGAGATGATGAGAACTAAACCTGGAAAGACTTGATGAAGGTCCAGAGGAGGTTACGGATGCCCTCCGAACGGTTCAGCAGCTTGACTAGACGCATAACACGGAAGAGTCGGAAGAACGTGATGGAGACTGTGGCGTTTTCAGAAGCCTGTGGACAAGAGGGCAGCTGCTTCACAGAGGAAAACCACAAAAACGTGGCTTTTAAATGAGGAGAGACTGACTTACCGCAATTTCTTCCATAGGATCTGTCTCCTGAAAAGAGGAAGTCGTGCATGAATCAGTCCTCATTTAATACATTTCCTTGCAAAAGTATCCACAACTCTTTAACGTTTTCACACATTATCCTTTTGTTTAATCCCCTGTTTGGAGTTAAACAAAAGTAGTAGTACAGCTGTTCTGTGAAGATCTCACAAGTTTAAGCATCCCACAAAAATCTGTTCAGCTGAAAAGTCAAAGTAATGGATGTCCACCTAAACTAACGAGCTGCTCAAACACAGCGCTAATCAGAGAGGCAGCCTAGAGGCTCATGATAACTCTGGAGGGGCTTCAGAAATCCACAGCTCAGGTGGGAGACTCTATTGACATAGAAGTTGGCAAGAGTTGATAGCAGGATGGCTCAATTGATACAGGGCAGTTCTGGGAAAAAAAAAAAAAAAAAAAACGTGTAGCAGACTGTTAAAGATTTGAGTCTGAGGTCCACCATCATCTTTCAGCAGGAAATCAACTTAAAATATGCAACCAGAGCTACCAGGGGATGGTTTAACTCAAACTGAGAGTGACCCAGTCAAAGTCCAGATCTAAATCCAATCAAAAAGCAGTAGCAAGTCTAACAAAATGCTCTCTGCTCAACCTGACTGAGCTTGAACTATTGCACAAGTTTCTTGATGTGCATAGCTGCTACAAAATATGCTTTTAGAACATGCTCCACAATTTTTTTATTTTTATTAATGAAAATCGTGTTTCATATTTGTTTTACGTTGCAATTGTACCTTACTATGTTTTGTTGCATCTTATGGAATCTTCCTAATATACACTGTAGATTCACAACTTTTAAGAAAGGTAACATTGTTAATTCACCACCTTTAATTAATATCATATATTGTAATTTGATCGATTGAACTTGTAACCCATGCAAAATGAAACAAATCAACACAATTTGCATCAATAAAATAGCATGTTCGTTCTACCAGTCAAGCAGTTATGAGCTCTTAAGTTGTTGATGCAAATTGTACAAACTGACTTGCGGCTTAATGTATCAGGCTGAATAAGGTTTGTCTGACATTTACATTTTTACATCAGCAAACACAACTAAAGCAGCGACTCGTCAGAGTAAAGAGAGAGCGTGAAGGTGAAAGAGAGAGTAGTGTTTTAGTTGAGAACGCAGCAGAGTGCTCACACAGCAAGGCTCATGCAGCGGTGCAGATATTTACAGCACAGCCATGAAGACAGTACAGTCCTCCACTGGAGTCCAGGGCGGCCTGTGGAGGATAGACATATGAGGAGTGAGGAGGATGACGGACAGAGAGAGGAGTGATGGGGAGGAATCTGGTTGAGATCGAATGATGAAGAGGAACTGGGGAAATTTGCAAATAAATAAACAAAAAGGGGGGGATTTGTGGCCAGTTTGTGCATCAAACAAGGACAGCACAGTGCAATCATAGTTGGAAGTGCAACAAAAAGACAAAATTTGACACAATTCTGCTGCGACAAAACATTGAATTAATTCATTTCCTAACTGGAGTTGTGCTCTTTTTAGATCTTCAGAAAACATACACATTGTGCAATGTTTATCAAGAGTGAAATGAGTGATAGCAAAAATTATGGTGCCGCTGTGATGCAAGTGAATTGGTACAATGGAGCTCTAGAAAGCAATGTGATAAAGGACAAACATCAAAAACCTCAGATCAACAAATAAACCCAATTTCTCAAATCAAACTGTAGGCTGAGAACGCCAGGGACTTCAACAAACAGCACCTGCAACAACAACCTGAAAAACAGAGAGTTCTTTAAGTGTGCCATGACATACATGTGCTGGTATGTCACATATACTCACATCAACTTCACTCAGGATGACGTCGACAACGCTACCGATGACTATGATGAAGTCGAAGACGTTCCAGGGATCTCCAAAGTAGCCCTGCAGAGAGAGACGATCATACGGATCAGTACTGGGAATTTCTTTACAAGAACAGAAAACATTAGAGTACTCACCCTGACTTTGAAGGCCATGAGCTTAAGAATCATCTCCACGGTGAAGAGCACAGTGAAGATCAGGTTCAGAGTGTCTGACAGCTTGGTAACATAATTCGACTGGTTGCAGTGCTGTTTGGATGGGAGGAAAATGAATTAATTTAATTAGAAATTAATTCCAAAGATCAGATTCTGGAAGATGCAAAACGTGCGACAATTTAAACATTTATGACAGTGGGGCAGAAACACACATACAGGAAATCTGATTGACAAAATTTCAAGACAGCATGAGGAGGACTTTTATACCATATTGTCACCTTCCTAAAGTAATTACGTAAGTCATTTATTTTCTTTTCCAAAAGTAATTTTGGCAAAGTAGTCACCACCTCTTTCTTGCCAAAAGATGAATCCGAAAAAAAAAAAATAAAAACTTTCGCCAAAAAATTACTTAGGCCATTGTTTTAGAGATGTCACAATATCACATATAGTATATGTTAATTATTGCTGCGGGAGAACAACTAGATTTGGAGTAAGGGATTCTCTCTCTGCTCTTTGGTCCTGCTCTGCATCTATAGAGCCTCCAACTCAACTCCTCTGCAAACTGGGGTCAAAGGTCAGATATTTTTTGAGTTCCTAATAAGACGCTCTCAGTTGTAAAATCAATATCTTTTGGCCACTGTCCAAAAGTAAAAGAAAAGTAAGAGAGAAAATCCTTCCAGTTACGAAAAGTGTGCAGTGCATTTGATATTCAGTCCCTTTTACTCCGATACCCCTAAGAAATGCAACAAAGCTACTAAAACATGAGTGCCACAATTGAAGATTTCAATGCAATATATTGCGCAGGTTAAAGCTTACATTGTCGTCAAGTCAAGCAAAATCTACAATTTGTAATGATAATATTGAGCAGTATTTTGAATGACATTGTGGGTGTTTAAGTTTGGGCAGAACAGAAGTCAATTATAGGGTTAATTATATTCTGGGACACAAAGACCATGTGAAACACTCTAACTCACCTGCATCCCTAAGCACAATGTGTTCAGCATAATTAGAAAGAACATGAGGTACTCAAAGTAGCATGAGGTGACGATGTACCACACTCTGTATTGGTACGGGTTTTTTGGGATGTAGCACCGAAGAGGGCGAGCCTTCAGAGCGTACTGCACACACTGACGCTAAGGGGGGACAGGACAGACAGGAAGTGAGTGTTAAATATTAAATAATCTGTGAGTCCACACCCGAGTTACAGATTACAACCACCATTTTATATGCATCTTACTTGAATTTGATGTAAAATACCAACACGTAGTGGTGCATAATTGTGATGTGGAAGACAAATGGTACATGAATACCAAGATTTTTGACAAATAAAAATCCGAAAAGTGTGCGTTGCATTTGATATTCAGTCCCTTTTACTCCGATACCCCTAAAAAATCCAGTTTAACCAACTGCCTACAGAAGTCAGCCCACCGCTGTGTAATTTATCCAAGTATAAATGTGGAACAAAAAAGTTAAAAAAGAAAGCTAAAGGACAGAAGAAATTTTACGTTTCCCATTGATAATGAAGAGGATCCAGCAAAAGAAAGAAGTCTTCTGATAAGACGAGACAAAAAGTAGCTTTTTGTTGAACTTTCAAACTGCTATGTTTTGCAGAATAAGCATGTCTTTTGTGATGTTCTGTCAGATAAAATTCCAGTACTTATGCAAGGCATTGTCATCTTTCTGATTCTGTAGAACCGACAAAAAAAACTCAAACCAGCATACCTGGTTCTTATCGAGCTCACAGTTCTTGTACTCCTGCTCTCCCTGCTCCTGAAAGGTGACAATGACAAAGCCCACAAAGATGTTCATCATGAAGAAGGCGATAAGAATGATGTAGATAATGAAGAAGATGGACACGTCCACACGGTTGTTATAGACTGGACCCATGTCTTCTTCTGCTGAGTCTATGGCTCTGTAAAGAAGCCTAATAACAAAGAAAAAGAACGGGACAAAGATAAGAGGCAGTCAGTTAATTTAATTCACTGATCAATAAATCACCAAAACAATGGCACTATTTTTTAAATCAAAATATATTCTGAGCTCACTTGGGCCACCCCTCAAACGTTGAGACGGTGAACAGAGCCAGCATCCCGTTGAGCACGTTGTCAAAGTTAAAGTCACTGTTTATCCACTGTCTTTTCACCAGAATTGTGTCTTGCAGGGAGTTCTCTCTGTGCTTCAAGTAATATCCCCTATGAACACAGGAAGAGAGTGGTAACATTACAGCTCTGCTAAATTAAGTCTATTGTAAGTGAGTGACGTTTGCCTTACTGGCATTCCTCTGCAGTCACTTTGGTCGGGTCTGTGCAGCTGTAGAATTTGCCCTGGAAGGAAAGAGATGAGTAACTAATTTAATCTTCAAGCAGCGAGGCTTTCAAAGTACTGTAGACCAATTTAGAAATGTGGCCTTCGCTGAAGCTTACCGAGTAAGCACTATTTTAAAATAAACTACCTTGAAGAGCTGCACTCCAATGCAGGCAAACATGAAATTCAGCAGCATGGTAACCAGGACAATATTGCCGATTGTCTTGATGGCCACAAACACACATTGGACCACATGCTGTAAAAAAATGAAGAAGGGGAAAAAACAATAAATCCTGAGAACAGCTGAAAGTAAAATTACAGTAAAGTAGTTAATTATCTTTATAAGGAAAATGCCATATGCAGGGTTTGTCTATTGCTTTAAAGAAAATGCTGATTGTTTTCTTGGCAAAATCAAACCCATACCCAACATAACAAACTCTTGTGTGGCTGCTTTTTGGCAACACGGAAAAAAATAGAGTAAGCTTAAACCATAAAGATTCAAAGAAGAAAAGTGGGTTACGGGTCAGTGAGCGTAAACAAACGGAAAGAGCACATTTTCCCTTATTCCCCTCCAAAAAGCTCTCAGGAGTAATTTTGTCCCAGTTTCATGAAAAAAAACAAACAAAAAAAAAACATTACTACAAGTCTAATGGAATCAGTATCGAGCCGACTGGGGGATCCATGGGTATTGTTTGTGAGCATAAAGTTGAACGATGTTTTTGCAAGGTTTTTGCTTTTTGTGACGTCTCAGTCATTACTAAACATTTGCTGTAGTAAACCACTCTCTCTAAATTTTTCTCCTGCATATTACATCGCAGTTATTAGTAACAGCAGCAACTTTTTCCTGTGCATGAGCGGAAATATTGATTATAAATCATTTATATGATTTCCCTTTAAAAGACTACTTAAGTGACTTTTTGTGAAAAGACAACGTGTTGAGAAAACTAACTGGAGTTGGATTTTTTTGTAAAATCCTCACAAGGAAGCAGCTAAAAGTCGCAAAATTAATTTGCGACTTTTAGCTGCTTCTTTTTACTACTGCTGTGTTTTGCACAACAATGGCATGGCTCACATGTATTAAATATTCTGGTGACACATTCAGTGGGCAAAAAAGGGAACATTGTTGCCTCATACGCATCACAGTAACACATTTGGAGCAGCTGAATGCTGCAATAATTTAAGCTTTTTTGACACAAGCAGTGGCAGTCAGTGTAAATGGCACAAAGATCTCTGGATAGTTTAAGATGTAAAATTGATGATGTATTTGTTTTCCATCACTCAAGTCCTCTTACTGTTTTATGTTCTCTTGTATTCATCTCATGAAACTTCAAAAAAGTCTTGAATGACAGGAAACTACCAAAATGTGCATGTTTTCTGAGATATTGAAGTTATTTCACTTTCAGTGAATTATTGTTACCTTACAGTGTCACTACTTTATTTACCTTTAAACCTTTTGCTCTGTTGATGGCTCTGAGTGGCCTCAGCACCCTCAACACCCTGAGAATCTTCACCACAGAGATGGCGCTGGATCTGCAAACGACACATAAAAAAGAACTTTCTCACTGTGCTGGTTTTAGGATTAGAAACGGCTGTAAGCAGAACTTTTCTCTTCCTAACTGAGTGGTTGTTAAATGTAAACTCACTCCATTCCCATAGACAGGAGTGACACTGTGACCACAATCAGATCCAGGATGTTGAACGAGTTACGACAAAAAGAGCCTTCGTGCATGAACGCACCATACACAGTCATCTGCCACAGAGAACAGTGCAGTTACACACAGCAGTGCTGAAACAAATTTGCATGTGTTTACGCTTTAAAAACATACGTTGTGCCTTTTTCAGACAATTTTCCTCCTTAAGAATAATTATTGACTATTATTGTAATCTTTGGATCAATTTTACATTGCATCTGACTGATATATAAAATCCTTATGTTAGCTTTTGTTAATAAGACAGTGGCTCACTTGTGTTAATGATTTCATATGATAGATTGAATCTTGGATCTACCTTCAGCACAATCTCAATGGTGAAAACAGTTGTGAAGACAATATCAGCGTAGGCTAAGATCTGAGAAAAAGCATAAAGAATAACAGCTGTCATTTGCCGCCTTCATTATCCTGTAGCTACGGTCCAGCACTTTGCATTAGGCCTCCATGTCACCTGGTTTCTATAGGACTTTGGATCGATGGGATCTTCAGCTGCCAGCGAGATGGACGAGAGCAGGATGAAGAGGAGGATGAGGTTGGTGAAGGACGAAGCATTGATGATCTTGTAACACAGTTTACGGAACCTGGATACCAAGTAGAAAATGAAAGATATCAAACTGCAACATTTTACAGAATGCTACATGAATCTTAGGAGCAGGTTGAATCATCATACTTGTTCTGAGGACCAAATATAAAAAAGGAGCTAGCTTCTGGCAAAGGAACGGCTTCTTCCTTGAGCTGCAGGTCGGCCATTGGTCGGGGTCGAGGACTGATTGGGATTTCAGGCTCTTCCTCTTCGTCATCACCTGCAACGTATTTTTGTTGCAGCTGAAATTTTAGGAAGTTAATTTTACAGCGTTCAAGGCAAAGTGCTAAGTTTGTGAGGCAGGAGAAAACAACATTTTCTAAAAATGATTTTACACACAGTTTGTGAAACTCTCCTAAAATAAGTTATAATCTTATGTTAAAACAGAGTAAACAAGCTTATAAAACTAGCTTATAAAACTAGCTTATAAAACTGCTGATAGTTTTAATGCGTCGCATTAAAACTATCAGCAGGAGCGAGATGCGTTAGTTATCCCTGTACTGGAGCAGCGCAGTAAGGCTGGATTCAGATAGACCATGTAAGATTGGTGAAATTATGATTTTAAGTAAGTATCAGACCACGTCTACACATGTAATCAGTATCAGTGGCTAAAAGTCTTTACGGGGACCTCCCAAACGTTGTACCACCAGAACACAGATAATAACTGCGGTTGCTAAGCTTATAGTACAACTAAGAGCTGCGATAACAAACACATGTAAATTTCTCCCATCAGCTTTCCAGGTTGTATAACAACCAAAATAATATTTGAGTCAAAGAGAATCCTCTGCACTTTTTGTTTTACCTGGGAAATCAGCAGGTGGAAATGGATCCTTCACTTCATTGACATTTGACTCAAATTCATCGATTTTGAGCTGAGAAAAAAAAAAAAAAGGATAAATGTTAACTAAACATATTTGTACTCCCTACAGTGTAAGATGATACCAGAGAGAATACAAACTTTGGCTGTAGTGGGCATTCCCTCCATTTTGGCCCTCTGTTCAGCCAGTTTCTTTGCTATTCTCTCCCTCTCCTCATCAGTCTTTTCAGGCATTTTGGACCTACGGGGCAAAATGAAAGGCAAAGTCAATAAACTATGGCAATGTGCAGACACACGGGCAACTCTGTCCCAGTTTCTTCAAACTTTTTAGCTTCCCTCCCACCACAAAGTAATGGTGAAAGAAACTTGAGATCCAATCTATTGGATAGAACACCAGCATTTCAATAAGTCAGTATAACACAATGACAACTTATTGTTGTCATTGTGTGACTTTTGTTGTCACACAATGACAACAAAAGTGTGCTGTTATTCACCTTAGAAGCTTCTTTCTCATCTTCTCTTCTGCCTTTTCCTTTTGAGCCGAAGTCAGACTCTCAGCCTCTGCCAGGTTGTCCACCGCAATGGCCAAGAATACATTGAGGAGGATATCTGGTTGCAACAAGCTCGGGAAAACAAAAAAAAACTTAATTGGTGTAATTTGATGTTTTAAGATTAAGACAGTATTTTTGTGTGACATGAAGGATACAGTTTCCACAGACGAAAAGGATAATGAAATAGATGGAAACTAGAATCCCAGGAATCTCAGGCCCTCCATATGCCATTATACCATTGTACATGATGTTGGTCCATTCCTCTCCTGTAAGGATCTAAGAAAAAAATAATTAAAAAGTAATAAATGTCTTTATGTTGCATTGGAGATGCTTTAAATAATGACATCCTAATGAGCCTTACCTGAAATACACTGATCAAGGCCTGAGGAAAGTTGTCAAAGTTACTGCGCCTGGGACGGTTGTAATCAAAGTTGAACTTCCCTCCAAACACCTGCATTCCCAGGAGTGAGAAGATGACAATAAAGAGGAAGAGAAGGAGGAGCAGAGAAGCAATGGAGCGAACGGAGTTGAGGAGAGAGGCCACCAGGTTACTTAGAGAGGTCCAGTACCTACAAAAGCAGTTTAGAGATGGCAGATTACGGTTCCAACCTGCAGGGCAGTGGCTTTAGAAGAAGATAGACCTACTTTGTGACTTTGAAAATCCTCAGCAGCCGAATACACCTGAGCACGGAGAAACCCAGGGGAGCCACAGCTCCTGCAGACAACATGATCATCTCCAGAATACCGCAGAGCACGACGAAGAAGTCGAAACGGTTGAACAGCGACATGAAGTAGGCTCTGGGTCCCAGAGCGTACATCTTCACAAGCATCTCAAAGACAAACAGCACCAGCAAGACTCGGCTTGCTACATCTGTGGAGGTAAAAGAAGAGACAAAGAGGCCAGGAAACTTTAAGGTTGAGATGTTTGCAATAAATCTGGAGAACACAAAATGAATTACTAACCTTGCAGAGACGTCAAGGAGTTAGGCTGATGGTGGTACTCAGTGGCTATGGTCAGCGTGTTGAGGAATACGAGGAACATCACAGCCCAATAAAAGCTCTTGGTTTTCACATAAATCAGACACTTCATCCTGAAGAAACGATTCCAGCGAAGGCCCAGCCGGCTAAACATGAAAATAATCCGTCATCACTGCCAAACTGCCATAAAAACACCATGCCAGCGGTGGTACATTTAAAAAGTAAGAGACTCACTAATAGTAGATGATACGACTCTTTCCTTCCAAGTCATACAGGCTGTCTGTCTCAGAGTCTCCACTGGTAAGAGGCAAAAGGCCTGAAAAACAGTCACAAGTTTGAGGAGTCTCAAACCAGCAAACGTTTGAGATTTTATATGATAAATCAAGGCAAAGCAGCACATCACAATGAAGTGAAGGGAAGTTTTCAGAAATATTTAGAAATTAAAATCTGAAAGGTTTGGCATAGATTATTGCTAAAACTTCAGTGGTATTGGCCTTTTGAGGAGCTATGCCTGGTTTCCTCCAAACATGCAAACACGAGTTGTCATATTTGTGTCTATTAGTCCAGATTTTTGTTTCTCTTAGTCTGAGAGTCGTTCAGCTTCCTTTTGGGAAACTCCTTGAAACTTTCCACATGCACTATACGTGTTCATTGGTCCCTTTATGATGCAGTTTCTTTCGTCAACAAGAAACTGGTGAAGCAGAATCAGCCGATAGACGTCTAAGAGTTTCAAAATACTGATTTGTTTAAACTAATATTAAATTGCACTCAAGTGGGCTTAATAGGATCCCAGTAAAGGGAGATAAGTATAACTTTGTGTTTTCAGTCTCCTTTTCAGATCTCCATTTGTAAAAAATGTAAAAAAATAGACATCATTGCTTCTTTTCAGTTATAAACTACTTTTTCTTATATACTACTGAGTGTTTATGTAACTACACAAGCTCCCTGTAAAATACATGAAACCCTGGTTGTATTTAACTAAATTTGGAAAGCGTCAAGAGACATATTCTGAAAGGCACTCTCCGTGGTTCAGAGAGCTCACCTTTGCCTTCTCTGTCAGCATCAAGGACTTCAGCATGAGTGATCCACTCCATGTAGCCATGGAGGTCTTCATCCAGCTGCTGACGCTCCCTCAACTTCTGATACTCTCCTCGTGACCTGGCCTTCTCTCGCTCTTTGGTAAACTCTCTGGGTAGCAAAGGGGTAAAGAAAATGTTAATTTATCTGACGAAGCAGGATAAGCACAAGTGTGAATAGAAATAACACAACAGCCGCCTTACCCACTAAGAACACCTAGGACAAGATTAAGCACAAAGAAGGAGCCCAGCAAGATGAGAGGAACGAAATAGAGCCAGGGCCATTCGTTTCCAATAGCATCATTCACCTGAGAGACAACTCAAGACCTTCAGTCAACATAGACAGGTCACAACTCTTTTAAAGTGTAAAGTCATGAATGCTGCTGTAGGTTACTGACCCAGTAAAGGACTTTGGTCCATCCCTCCATGGTGATGCACTGGTAAACTGTCAGCATTGCGAAGCCAATATTATCGAAGTGAGTGATGCCGTTGTTGGGACCTTCCCAGTTAGGCCTGCACTCTGAACTATTGATCGTGCAGCGGCGTCCGTTTCCAGCCTGAGCACACGGAGCAGGCAGCTCACCTTCTGCTGTTGCGTAGATGTCTGTGGATGAAAGAAAGAGGCATCAGTATGGGAAGCTGATGTCGGGACTTGTGGGTAATGTGGTTAAATGTGTCCTTCGTTGAATACTTGTGCCAATGTAGTAGCAGGTCTTATGCATTTTGCATTTGAACAACTCCAGTCCCATAATGGCATAGATGGTGACCAGTAAGAACACCAACAGGGCAATGTGCAGCAGAGGCAGCATGGCTTTGAGGATGGAGTTCATCACCACCTGAAGGCCTGAGAGTGAAAGTATAACCAAACAAGAGATCAGCAAAGTGTTTGGAAACAGAGCCAACATTTATTACTAGTTCTCCAAAGTAAAACTGGGCAGTGTATTTGTCTGCACTCATCATTGTAATATAGTATTTACAATATTGCAATTGCAAATTATTGCTTGTATGTAAAGTTTGGGTAGTTCAAGAGCCATGTATTGATGCTTCCACGGGCTCTTACTAGGTACTCCTGAAACAAGTCGAAGGGGCCGCAGTACTCTGAACGCTCTCAGTGCTTTCATGTCAAACCCCCCACCCTTTTCCTTCTCCACTCCTGCGATCATGTTTATGGTGTCCAAGCCAAAGGTGAAGAGTCTGCAGGAGTAGATAACAAAAACCAGAAACATCTAAAACATCAAGTTTTAGATGAACAAAACAAGCATCACAAAGAAAGAACTCAGAGAACAAATATTTTTATCTTTAACTTACTGCGTAAAAGTGAGGGAACAGGCTCTTTGGCAAAAGGTATATCAAGCTGCTGCACAGAGCTCGTCTTACCCCATGAAAACGATGACAAAGTCCAATATGTTCCAACAGTTCCTTAAATAGGCCCCTTCATGGAACACCAGCCCATACGCTATGATCTTCATGAAGCACTCGAATGTGAAGATGATAAGGAAGATGTACTCCAGACTTTCCTGCAATAAGACAAACAAATCAGACAATTTGAAACGGTCCAATTATCACATAAAATTCTCTTAGTAGAACATAAATAATATATCAAAGACTCAGAACTAAAACCTAAAAAAGACTTGTATTTGTTGTCATATTTTAAGATTTTATCTGAGTTTTCCCCTAAAATAAAATTCTGTGTTTCTTAGACTGTACACATATTTAACCATGGACTGGAGTGAACCGAAGACAGGAGGTGATCTATGACATCTAACATACAGAACAGAGCAGCTTGGTTTTTCTCAAGTATCATGACATCATAAAAAAGAAAATCAGGCACATAAATCAAGGGTTTATTTGATTTGTGCTGTAAATCCCCCATGGTTTGTTACATTCAGTCAGATTCAGGCATCATCACCGAGCTGCGACTCGGCAGAAACAAAACATTTAGTATCATTCTTGTGCCGAATTCCTAAATGTCACGCATTTTCTAAACGTGGTGAGCTGAACGTCTGCGTTTGTGTTCTTTTAGTGTTTCTGTGTTGGGTTACTTGAGAAAACATTTCTGGACTCGATCTCACTCGACCTACTTCTGACAGCAGCAGGGGGGGTGAATCATATCTTCTTACTTTTTTCCCGTCTAAAGAACGACAGTGAGGAGTAGGAAAGCTTTGGCAGGAGGCAGGTCACAGCAAGGCAGGTAAAGAAACAGGTTTGGACTAAAAATAGGTAAAATGATTGTATGTTAACAAGACTGACATGTGTTTATGAAGAATGTATTCATTTAATGTAGGAAGGCAGGTGTCAGGTGCCATCTACTTCATATAAGCACAATGCAAGTCTCAAAGATGGAGAGCAGATAAAACTGTGGTCTACAAAAAAAAAAAAATGTAAACATATATGTCCAATTTGCACAGGGGGAACATGCAAACATGCAGAAAGACCCCAGGCCTGGAATTGAACCGAGAACCTTCTTGCTGCAAGACAACAGTGCTACCAACTGCACCACTATGTAGCGTTGTAAAGCCATTTTTTTTTAACATTTTTTCAAATAGAGAAGTTGCCTTAAAATAATCCAAGACATTCTTTTTATCATTTACAATTCTTGTGTCTCCTTTGCACTTTGAATCATACAGTAATTTTTTTTATAATGCTTCAACTTTTTATCCTCTGACAGCTAGTATGACCCAGTCTCACCATAGTAAAACTCATCGATGGAGCTAAAATAATAATAATAATTTTTAAAAAGCTGTAGTAGGAGGTAGGTTATATATATAGGCGTGTGTGTGCGTGTGTGTGTGTGTGTGTGTGTATATATATATATATATATATATGTGTGTGTGTATAGTTTGTATTGCATATTTATGTGTCCCATTTAGGCAAAATCAGAAAGCCTTAGAGTGTTTGGTCTTTATCTGCTCTTGAGGTGAATGCACTGTATATTCCAGACTTTGATACAAGTCACATTCAAACATATACATGCCAGCAGAGACGTCGTTTATACCCGGCACTATCTCAAAATCTATTGTGACTGCAGATTTGATACTATTGCAGCTAAATGCTAAACAGAAACACCAGAGGCCACAACGGTGAACTGGGGCCTAAACGGTTCATCTTGATCGATCCAATAATCGTGTTTATGATTAATTGTAATTAGTCGTGATTAATTCTTGAAAGGTTTGTCAGCTAATTTAATAATTGATTAACTGACACAAATAGAGACTTTTATGGGGGGAAAAAACAAACATAGAGAAGCAAATAAGCCAAAACTGTCCAAAAAATATTAACAATTTTGCATTTAAGATAAAAACATCTTTGTCTGTAAACATGTTTTACCCAAAACTGCTCAAGTGGCTTTGTTTTAGCTTCACCGGGCTCAGATTTACTAAACGAATGCCATCTTCTTACGTTTCAGGCAATAAAATGCACATTTTCTTGTTTAAAAAAAGGAATTGATTTATTTTACTTGCATTTTTAATATATTTCTGCTATTTCATTAAAAAAGGCAAAAATGGTTAAATGGAAAAATCGGCAGAATGTTTTCATTTGATTAATCAATTACTAAAATAGTCGTTAGTTTGAACTAGTTTCAACACGCATTATTTCCTGGCTAAACGAGCTCTAGCACCGAAGTTCACACTTTTCAAAGTGTCACTAAGGTGATTATCGGATCCCATTGGTTAATGTGCAGTTCCTCCACCATATGTCATCGTTGCTATCAACCAAGAGACAAAGTGAATTGGATTAGTGGTGCTGGCAATCCGAACTGGACCCGGCTCAACCAGCAATTAATCCTGCTTTCCAGCAGAGGCCTCAAATGGCTTGTTGAAAGAGAGGAGCCCGTTTAGAAAAGATGGCTGCATGAATAATTGATCTCTCGCTTGCAATCTTCAGACATTGAGTAATTTGATCATAAATACCATTATTCATAAATCTACAATATTGTTCTTTGAAGAAACGCTCCCCGGCTCTGATGTTTCACACCAGGTTACAGCTTTTCAGTTTGTGCACTTAAAATCTGTCCATTAGTTCCTGCTGCAGTGTTACAGAAGCTGCACAAGAGTTAATGAATTAGGAAAGAAATAAAAAAAAGGACACTTAATTGTTCAATATCTGTCAGTGGATTGTGGGGATGTATCACCAGCCTTTATCGATGCATATGCCAGTTTTTGATATATTCCATGATATGGCATTAAATCTTCTTTTTTACTTTTATTTTTTACATACTTTATTAAGGTTTTGCCCAGTAATCTTGCTAAGCCCGGTGGTCGTTTCTAGGGCAGCCGTCCATCCAGCAGCCCGTCGTGGTTTTGAGTTAAAAAATGTTTCAAGTTGACAGGAAATTTGAAAATATCACTTGATCAAAAGATTGGGAGATTAATGCCTGTACACAAAACTATGACGTCTTAAAAAAATCAAACATTTTAAAAAGACTTGACTGAATAAGTAATGCTTAGCCTGGTTGGGGCACAAGTAAAGCCTGGTGGTCTGCCAGGCTTATATTACACTGTGGGAAACTCTGCTTTGTAGACTGAAATCTTTAAAATCTGTATTTAAAAATATATTATTCAGCAGATTACTTGAACTGCAGTTGTCTAAATTTACAAAGAACTACTATAAAAGGAGTTAAGTGCTATACATTGGAAAGGAGTCATGACTAGAGCCCTGGCTCAGTGTACCGTGAGCGATGCCCCAGTGCTGAGTCCGTGCTTCCAGCCATGCATAAGCAGCTCATGCATCTCTATGTAAAATATCTAAAAGCTGGAAGATCTAGAAAGATCACTTCACTTAGGTTTTATCTCGGCGTTCGCTCTGAAAACTCTACTGCTACCCGCATGAAAACGCTGACCCCAACACTTCCACTCGTTCTTATACTTATTATAATTGGCAGGCCAGATGTTGACTTGCTATGTATTTTGGCAGCCGGCTCATAGGATAATGGCTACCTCAGTCTTGATGGTATACTTTTTTAGGTAAAAATGAGGAGGAGGTAGAAAGAGGAGCTCAGCTGTGAAGGTTTTAGATTGTTGTTTTGAGATGACGGGTGATGACAGCCCAGAGATGCAGAAGAAGAGGGGAAAAGAAATGCATATTCAATATTCTGCTCCTATTATATACGCGTGACCACTAAAATGTATTCTGTGTCTGACGGGAAGAAATGCACCGGGTTGTAAGTATGCAGAGAGGAAGCGGGAGGGAGCGAGGAAGTAGGAGACGGTCAGTGTTGTGTGTTTTTGGCATGGCCTCTAAAGCCTAATTCTTTTGTTGCTCGACATTCTCAGGTACCATAGTTACAGGTTGGCAGCACACAGTTCTGCTTTATTCCTCCGTTTAACTCTTTGCTAGTCTGTGTTGAGAGGTGTGGGGGGGGAATCAGGATTGTTTTACTGAAAACGTTTCTCTCAGATCATTGAATGTGTTTTACATTTGCTTCTAATGGAGCAGGGTGTTACATTCGTCACAGTGAATTAGTTCTCATATTGACTTGTTCATGACCTCCAGGTGTTTTACCGAGGGCCTAATAAAGTTCATTTCTAGGTTTAAAGCCATTTTGGAGGCTTTTGATGTTCAATTTTAAAGTTTTCCTCACTACTTATTGACCCGCCTATATTCAGCATTCAGAATATTAAGTCTGTATCTTCGTTGTAGTTATTTTGTAGTCTGTGCTAGATAGCCTGAGGTGTTAAATCAGCTAAATGATTAGAGCCTTATACTACGTTAGCGATTAGCATGATTAACTTTAGAAAAACTTTAGTTTATGTATTTGATATAAAATGTTCTATCCTTAACAGGATGTAAAAGAAAATCTGCAACCTGGATGAACCACAGATGAAAACTTGGTTCCTTTTCATGTTTTTGTGATGCTGAAATGAGCTCGTTTGAACTCTTCAGTCAGAAACAACTTCCGCACCAAAGAGAGTTTGTATAAACTGGCTGCACTTGTTGTGTTCACCAAGTGGAAATATGTCGTCTTTTTGATAGAAGTGCAGCGATTATTTTTTATTTTTTTTTTTTTGGCCGAACACCGATCTTTAAAAAGCCTGATTTGCCAAATCCAATTTTGGCCAACGCTGATTTCTTATTCTTTTGTTCTTTTCTCAAAAAAGTCACTAAATATAGCAACAAAGTCTGTAAGCTAGCAGCAGAAGGGTGACCACTGTTAACTGTGTGCAAGCTTGTTGCAAAAAGCAATTAATGACGTGATAAACTAAAATGAACTTGATTATTTCCTTTCTGATATTTTCTTGAAGAGCAATTTTATTTACACTTAATGGAGCATTTTATGTAGGATTTTGTTTGTGTAGTTTTTATTTCTCTTGTTTTTATTTATTTATTTATTTATTTTTAATTTTGGATATTTAAAGTATCAACCAGTTCCGATGTTAGGTGTTTTTACAAAATGAAAGTTTATTGGTCTTCGAAAGAGCGAACTTGCATCGTTATGACATTATCGATACTTGGAAAATGGTCTCAAAACAATAATAAATTGTTTATTGCAATAACTGCTATGACAATTTATCACCCTCAAAAGGTATCGTGACAGGTCTACATGCAGATGTGACCTGGTAGACGTGTCTGTCGGTTTTTCTCAAAGCAGAACAAAAGAGAACAATGGTTGATTTTTCAGACGCTTGCGGAGGTAGACGAGATTGGTTTCTCAATCAAGTATCAACCAATCACAGCCCTCCCAAAAGTAAGGACATTGAAGCCGATTTATTGGTCCACCCTGTGTTTTTTGAGTTTTTGATCATCCAGGCACCGGTCAGGGCCCAACAAGCTGACAATTCCCCTCTTTGGCCATTTCAGTCTTCAAGAAAACAAACTCTCAGATCTTTAATTCAGTGTCCTTGATTAAAAGCAATGCAGGCGTTCTCTGGGCACTTAGAACACAAGCACTCTTGAGCAGGCCCTGGTTCATTGGGAGAGGTTTTGTGTGTGCTGAATGAATCACCCGTAGGCGGTGTGTCATCAGTAGACAACAAGGTATATATCACTGAGGCCTCTGCCCATCCACTAATCCTCTCCCACACCTCGACCCCTCCTCTCTCACTGCTTTCTCCCCAGCTTTAGCATAATATCTAGTTTGTCTCAGACGCATTCATCTGCCCCCCGAGTGGCGTCTTGCAGATTAACAGTGGATGGAGTTTGGAGGCAGCAGCCTCACGCTGATCACTCAACTTTTAACCAAGGCCGGATCTGTATGCTAACCGTGGCCCTGTAGACTTTGAGACCTGAGTGGGAAAATGCGCTCGGTGTTCTGAGAGGAAGAGTTTGAGGCGTTGCTGATGATCTAGCAATCGGGGGGGAGGTTGCGGTGACAGTGGTTTGTCCAGGAGATGCCTGAAGGAGCCTTGGTATGTTCCTGTACAAAGCTCTTAAACACAGAGATGAAGAGGAGGACATCCAGGTACAGACTCTGCCGTCCATCGGTCAACCGCTGAAATCACCCATTTATCTGAAGTTTCTGCCAGATTCTTGCAATCGTGGCTTTAACTTGGCATGTCACATTCTAGGCACATGTCTTTGTCTCCTCTTTTTATTGCACGGCATACCGACGCCGACGGTCGTAACTTAATGTTCAGACGGTAATATAATTTTTTTACATTTTTTTTAATAGGTTTTAGGAATTGTTAAAGTGCTTTGTTGTAAAACAGGTGACAGCATTTGGGGACTTTCCCTCTTTGTGCTGGGAGGGATTAATGGGGCTAATCGCTGCTGGGTTTCTCTAAGCTGCACCATAGTGGAACAAGAAAGCATGCTGGCATTCAATCAGAAAGTCTTCTAGCTTCAAGCCATATGAAAACTTGTAGCAGAGAATGTTGTGCTTTGGTTTATTGCCATGAAATATCTAGCGTTCTGAATTCAAGCCTTGGATTTTGTGGTATGTTGGGTTTTGAGGAATCAATCAGCCCTTTAAAAACCTCAAACTCTGGTCTAAATCCTGGATTAGAGGCACACAGTTACCCCCTGGCCTTTTATTTCATTTGTGGTTTATTACAGTCGGCGAACACTGTTGAAACTCTGCAATCCCTTTTGTACTTCAAACCTTTACAGGGTGTCCACACATCCTTAAAATGTCTTAAATTCACGCATTAAGGTCTTAAAATGTCCAAAATTCAATAATTTATTTATTTTTTGGCCTCAAGTTAATTACAGGTCTTAAATTTAGTCTTAGGAGCACTATTTACTCACTTGTAGTCTGAGTATTTTTTATTTTTTTTAATCTCATGAGACTTTTCTGTCGGGCAAAAGGTTGAGTCACACACAAACACCTTCACTGCACTCTGACTTTTGAGGCTACCGCTAACTTGCTGCTAACATACCCTAGCTAACTAACTTTTTTTTCATCTATCGTAAATGAGAGCAAATTCATCGCCAGTTGGCTGGATGTAGTTTGTACTTTTCTGTCTTGATTCAGGTCTTAAATTCCATTCATAATGGTTTTTAAAAGGTCTTGACAGTTTTACATTTGAGCTTAAGACTCAAGTTAAAGAGTCTTAAGCTCAAATTTGAGTGAAATATGAAGATATTGAAAGCAGAGCTGCTCTAAACATCTTGTTGGTTACAAATCTTCAGGGCTCTTAAACCGAACTTTGTCTAGAACGGATTAAGTACGAACATAATTAAACATGTGTCCCGTTTTACTGCCGTTTGTCTCGCTAACGATTTCTCTTTTTGCTTCCCTCAGTCCCAGAAACCCTGGATAGAAAGCACTTTCACCAAGAGGGAATGTGTGTACATACTTCCAGTGTCAAAGGACCCCCACAGGTAAATGGGCCCACAGTCTGCTGTGTCTTTTGTTTGGTCTCCATGGAAACTGTAATTGCAAGGTGCGAGTCAAAAGTATGCCTGAACGCTAACCACTGCTCTCCAAAGGGTAAATGAGTCTGTTTCAATGTTTACGTCTGTCAGTGTCGGTAATTATATGTTTGAAATGTAGCAGTGGTCACGAACCGGTTACTTTTTCTTCTTTCTTTCTTTTTTTTTTTTTTTTAGCAAGGTATTTTGTGTAATTTGTGCTTTGTGACATTTATCTTTGTACGCTGGCCTTTTCATGACTTCTGTTGACATGACATGGCGTTCATGCGCTGCTTTAGAAACTCCTACATAATAATGCTAACAAATAAACTGGAACAGCTGTAAAAATTCACAAATTTACTGAAAAACAAGCGTTTCTGTCAACACGTGACTCACTTAATGAGTAGAAGATTCCCACGACTCCACAGACTTACTGTTTAACAGCTTCCTTTGACGGTAAGCTATTTCTGTTACCTTTCCAAGAAGCTCGATGCCTCTTTTTCCCCTTCTTAACACATACTCGCAGTGGATCACTCTTTTCTTTGTTTTCTTTCATATTAATTATTTTCCACTGACTTTTGTCCACAAACCGCAGTACGTGCTGCTGCTCTTAGATAAAATTTGACATGTTTGGGAACATAACCTTGCTTGACATTAAGCCCAACCCGTTCACATGACCAGAACCCTTGTGAGGTTTTATAACTCTTGATTTGAAAAAAAAGAAATGCACCAATCTAAGATTTTGTGGTCAATTTCCAAACTCGGTTTGTAAAGTTTTGACTGGAAAATAGAGATTTTTAAAATTTACTTGTTTTTTTTTTTTTTGTTTTTTTTTTTTTTCAATTTCTATCCATTTTCAGGGTTAGATTAGAATAAATTCAGTAAAAGTTTTCATCAAAATAAAACAAGTAACGCAAAGCAAAAGGGGGAGGGGTCAAGGTCGCAGAGTGGTTTCTGCTTATTCAGAAATCTTGAAATTTAGTAAAATCTTCCAAGCTATTATTCAAAATGGATCTGTAAATAACACATAACTAAAAAGAATGGCAGCTTACCACCTTTATTCTAAGACGGGTTATCTCTCCTCCTCCTTTGTTTCACACCAGCAGATGCACTTTATCACAAGATGTTCTTTTTTTTTTTTTTACGCAATAGAAATTTGTCAAGGGGTGGAAAATACTGACTTGAATATTTTGCACAACATTTTGTGGTAGTAAATTAATAAGACCATCTCCAAATCCTTTAGTCTTTTTTTTATTTTATTTTATTTTAGGTAATTGCTGTGACTGCAAATCACAACAATCATGACCTCAAAAAGTCTATTACCATTCTTAAGCAAAACGGTCATTAAAATTAGGCTCCATCAGAATACCAGTCGCACAAGGTTGCTTTTTTTTTTTTTTTTAACTAAACTGCACACAGTCATCATTTCAAATGTATTGATTACTTATTCTCTTGAGGAACCAGGAGTAGAGGAAAAAAATCACAATAAAAAAAAAAAGGGAATTTCATAACAACAATACGATAGACACGGCTAAGATTGCAAATTTAATTTGTTTGAAAGTAAAAAGCTCTGATTTGCTGTTGTACCGGGTTGTTAAACCATTGATTTATAGTAACTACACAGGAGCCTAAAATAGCTGTTGAATCATTTATGCTAGTCTAGAGGCAGAGCAGAGAGCAGCCTGTGTTACACAGCTCTGCAGTTAAAACATTTGTTACTTGTATTTCTGAAAATAATAGTTGAGCCTCTTGGATTAGCGATAACCTCCCCATGCTCTGAGATTTAAAGACGGCCAACATTTCATAGTTCAGCATGTTCCAGAAAAGTCTGACTTTTCAGAAAGACAAACCAGACAACCACACGTCTATTTGAAGACATCTCCTCCCTTGTTTGTCTGTTTCAACATGCCTCCTTTGCCTCTCTAAAAGACTCTTATATCTTTTGAGTCGTGATGCGCCGACCCAACTGCGTCCGACGCAGATATCCGAGGTTTAGTATGATACAGAAAAAAAGTCTTGAATTGACTTAAAACCTTTATTTTTTTTATTAAACTCGGACTGTGCATCTGTACTGAAAGACAAATTCAGTCGATAACTCTGCACCAGTGCAGCACACGTAAATATACCAACAGCTTTACACGCTTGGTCAAATGTGTAAAAACAACATTTGATCACTTGTCCTGACAGTTCAGTTAGGAGTATAACATTACTGAAATGGCTCACTAGCTCCCGTTCATTCAGAATGAACTTCCGCTCTGAAGAGTGTGTCGGATCATGTGCAAAACTGGTGGCTTTCCATCTCAAATCAAAACCCAGTAAAACTGGGCTCTGTGCCCATCTAACAGATGGCCTACCTCACAATCCCCCCCACCCACAAAAGTAACTGCAAACATTTTACTCTATTGCTACCCAATAAACTTTCCATAGCTCTGGTGCATTGCATTAAAATGTAAGATAATCGTGTTTGTGTGATTTTGCTCCCTAGATGCCTGCCAGGATGCCAGATTTGCCAGCAGTTGGTCCGGTAAGTGTTTTTCTTTTGAACATTATGTAACATAGTCCTTTTTACTCAATAAGACCATAAACCTGTCTGGGAGATTTCTTGTCGGATAACCTTTATCTTACACCATATAAAAAAAGAAACAATTCCTTGAACTGTTAATCCCATAAAGCAACAAAACCTCCTTTAGGAACTTGTTAATTTGCAGTTTTTGCTCTTGCAGGGAGATAAAAAGTAGTCCAATCTGAAGTTTTTCCTGTGTTTGTTGCATTTTACAATCATTCAGGTTGTCGCACATTTCACAATCTCCATTGAACCCGAAGCAGACTTAAGTTTCTTTTTTTCTTTTTTTTTTTTTTATTTGTATTGCCTCCATATTGTCACTTGATCCACACTGGCGTGGCGAGCTCATAAAAAGCGAAATTCCAGGAAGTAGAACAAGTTTGCATGTGCTCCAGGGTACTGTGTGTACATGTCTGACTGGAACATGGTGCTAATGTTGCACTTTTTCCTCCTTCTCTCATTTTTAGTATAAAATCTTAAGAGAAGCTCATAAGCTGCTGAAAAGACTTCAGATAGTCTATTATAGTGCCTTTGTAGTTTCAGAGCAGATGGGTTTGTTTAATTAAAGAAGCATAAAAGCTTAGTTTTCTGCTTTTATTTCTGAATTGATATATTTTTTTCCTTTGTTTTGCCATTTTTCCATTTGAAAATGCTTGTGTTGTGACCCCCCCACTCCCTCCCCCAGGTGCTGCTGTGGACGGCTGGTTCGGCAGCATGCCGGCTTCACAGCCAGCTTGGCCACAAAGTACTCGGATGTGAAGTTGGGTGAAAATTCCAGCCTGCCTGATCCAGAGGAGTGGTCTGTGGAAAAACACACAGAAGCGAGTCCAACTGATGCCTATGGTGTCATCAACTTCCAGGGAGGGTCTCACTCATACAGAGCCAAGGTAGGTGGGCCCGGCTTCCTCTGCTGGAACATGTCGCTTCCTTTTCCGTGAAGTTAACTTTATGTTGCAAGTGGGGCTTTTTGTTTGTTTCTGTCTGGGGTATTTTTTTATTTTTTATTTTTTCCATTTCTGAGTGGTTTAAGCTTTCGAGTAAAATGTTTTCTTCCATAATCAGTTTCAAAGCGAATAAAAAGATGCACGAAAAGCAGCGCAGGTCTCATCGTGTCGTCGTGTCCCTCTTTCTTTTGTCTCCACAAACTTGGACAGTATGTGCGTTTGTCCCACGACACTCGACCGGAGAGCATCCTTCGGCTAATGCTGAAGGAGTGGCACATGGAGCTTCCCAAGATCCTCATCTCTGTCCATGGAGGAGTTCAAAACTTTGAGCTGCACCCTCGCATCAAGCAGGTGGTGGGCAAGGGCCTCATCAAAGCTGCGGTCACCACCGGCGCCTGGATCCTCACGGGAGGCGTCAACACAGGCATGTAGTGTGAAGCGGAGCGGGGCTATTATCTTCTGCAAAGCTGGTGAAAACTCTCACTACAGGACTTGTATTCAGGCATTTTTAAATCTGCATAATTTCAGCGTCGTCCATTGGTGGGTTTTTTTTTTTGCAATGTAAAGTACACTGTCAATTTCCACAAAATAAGGATGCAAATAAAAAAATAATTATCCTTTTGTGAAGAAAGTCAACTTTTTATTGCCTGAAAAGCAACGACGTAGTTTGATCATTTGTACATTAATTTAGCATTAACAGATTTAATAATTGGATATCAAAAAAAAAAAAATCTGAAGCATTGCAGTTTTAGGTATTGATAAAACTCTGCAATGTGATGGCTTTTTGAGGGAACAAAGTTTTTTTTTTTTTTTATATATATATATATACATCTTAAATGCAAATATTTTTATGCAGTTGAGGCTTAATTACTGCTCTGAACGTGTTCTTTCAGCAATTGGCCTTTTTTTGAGTGTGACGATTAATCAATTACTGAATGAGTTGCCAATTATTTCAGTAATCGATTAATCACTGTTAATCCGATTAATTGCTACATCCCTGATTCCAACATGGCCTCTGCTGCTGCGGCGGTTGCACAAAGGCTGCTGGGCTTCACTTGGAACCAAAGCTAACTTTTTGCCTCTATGTAGCTGAATGAAGCCAGATGAGAAAATAGAAGATCAGGTTCTTGCACTTAAATCAGTTTATGCGAGGGCCGCGCCACTCGGCTCTACTAAAAGCGACAGTAGATGAACATTGTAAACATCTACGTTTCGCTGCCGTGAAGACGATGGGCTGATGCAGCAGAAGTGCTAATAGCGGCCTCAGAGCATGTTATTAGGCTGTGTATCGCGGCTGAGGTCTGTCTGCAGCCGCAGCAAGATGCTAAGATGCTGTGGTCTGATCATAGTGTTTAAGTCATTACTCATGAGGTCAATTACCCACACCAGTGATTACTTTTAATGCCTCGGTGGCATCCTGGCCACCTGGGGTGGTTGTCTACTTTGCAAATTATTGCTGAATCAAAGGGGTCCGATAGCAGAGCCCTGTGGTTCATCAGGAAGTCCACCACTCTCGTCATGTGGAGGTAATTCTGGTCATGAAGTTCTCTGATGTGGCTTTTGTTGGTGTCTGCACTGCTTGGAGGACTTTTACTGAATTTTAATTTGACTTTTTCTTTGACATTATTAAATGAAAGTGCTATTTTTTTAATTTTTTTTTTTTATTTCCGTAGGTGTTGCGAAGCATGTGGGGGACGCGCTTAAAGAACACTGCTCAAGGTCATCAAAGAAAATTTACACAATTGGAGTTGCACCCTGGGGAGTCATTGAAAACAGGAGCGATCTCATTGGCAGAGACGTAAGACTCTCAATTCAAAGGGATCCGTCTTGACCTCGGGTTATTTCAAGAACTCTGCTCACATCTCTGCTTATTTCTTCTTTTTCCCCCCCAAACGCAGACTATTGTCCCATATCAGACCCTGCTGAATCCCCTCAGCAAACTAAACGTTCTCAACAATCTGCATTCCCATTTCCTCCTGGTGGATGACGGGACGGTGGGCCGATACGGGGCTGAGGTCAAACTCAGGCGGGACCTGGAGAAACACGTTAACCTGCAAAGAATACACGCAAGTAAGGAAAGGTTTCTGTTTATTTAATAAAACAACAAAATGTGAGGAAAAGCTTTAGTTTTGTTAATTAAAAAATAAGTGTAAGGAAAGAGTTTTTATAAATTAGAACAATGTCTTGAAAAAGTGTTCATAAGCCTGTTAAATTTTTGCCATTTTGTCGCATCACGACCACAGACATTTTGGGATTTTCTCTGATAGAATAGAGCAGAACGAGGTTGTAGATAAATATGTGGTGGAAGGAGAATAATGCCTAGTTTTCAGAATTTTGTACAAACAAAAATCTGAAAAAAGTGGCATGGATTTGTGTTCAACCGGACTTAAAAAGCTCTGGTCCGTCTAAAAACCTCAGTCTCAATTCGGTTGAATGAAACTGATGCAGTTTGAATACATATGTGAATGCAAGCAGCCTGGAGACCACTACAAAAGCAGGAAGTGGACTATAGTGCAGGGAATTGTGGGTAAATACAACCAAAACAAATGTGTGAGTCTAGGACTAGTCCTACAGCACTAATCCTACAACCGCTAAAATCTGACACTTCTCAATTTTGTTTAAATTTTGTGAAGAAAGAAATTGTTCTCATATCTTCTTTGGAGGTTTTTGTGTCATTTCCTTCAGTGGTTCTTGGTACAGCGCCACCACAGGCAAGGAGGGGAATCAGATATTGAATTATCTTGGATGTTTGACACAGTTCAATGTGTCAGCTAACCGCATCAGCTGAAAATGTAACAAATGTTGCACTTTGTGTCCCAAATCAAACCCAGCCTACCAGACTATCAGGTGTGAAAACACAGACTTTAATTCTTTGAGGTGTTGAAAGTAGACCTGTACCAGAGAGGGTTGCACTTCCCACAAGGACTTTTAATTACTACTCGCTTCAGTGGCGGTTTGCGTCTGCCTGGTGTAAACTGTGTGATAGCAGCGAGATTAGCATCATCACCTCAACCTCACACAGTGTCTGCAGAGCACAGCTGCTAAAAAAAGAAAATAGTTGCTAAGAGTTTTTCTACATCACCTGTGTTCGCAAATGTGGGTTTTAGTAAAAAGCCCATCAAAAAAAGTGAAGTGTAAATTCACTATTTTGCCCTTCTTTTGTTTGTTTTTGTGTTTGTTTTTTAGGAATTGGTCAGTGTGTTCCTGTCGTGGCGCTGATTTTTGAGGGCGGTCCAAACGTGATCCTGACTGTGCTGGAGTACCTCCAGGAGAGCCCTCCAGTCCCTGTGGTGGTGTGCGAGGGGACGGGCCGTGCTGCTGACATATTGGCCTACGTCCACAAGCAGACAGAGGAAGGGGGGTAGGTTAAACACACAGAGGACAAATGAAAAATAAAAAGTAGACCGCTCAAATGACTGTTCCGGTGTCTGCTTACCCAGTCAAAGCCCGGATGAAAAAATTAATAGTTGAGAAAAAGTCAAAATCAGAATAAAGAAGGAACGACGATGATCAGTTTGCATGGTGAGATCTGTAGATATTTTAAAAGAGATCAACAGCTGTTTAGTTAAAAGCATGCCATCATGTTTTATATATTAAATAGTATATTTTGTTTTTCTTTAAGAGCAAAATTGTTAGCCTGTTGAGAGTTTTAACGACTCACATTCTGAATTTTTTGTTATCAAATCTGTAGCTGCTGCTTGAGCTTAAACCACAGTAATCCGCCAGCGATGTTTACTCGATTTTATTTTTCTCCCAAGCCGCAGTCTGAGTCACGGAAGTCAGAATTTAGGACACAAGATTAGCATGTTTGTGTAAAAAAAGATTTGCGTAGGCCCATAACAGCGATCCAGCCCGAATGGAATGAGATTCCTTCGATACTTGAATTTAATTTCTACAGTGAATGACACTAAAAGTGTCTCTAATATGTTTTTACATCTGTTTGTTGGAAATTATGTGGAATCTGTCCTTTTTTCTTTTTCTTTTTTTTTCCCTCAATCACAGAGAGAAAAAAAATCTATCCTGTTTTTGCTCTTTTTTTGTGTTTCTTTATTTTAAATCACAAAAAATAGAAATTAAATGGTTCTTTAAAAATACCAAATTTGTGAGAGTAGATATTTGTGGTATTTGCCACTAGTCTAAGCAAGTTTTATTTTGCTGACCCGAGAGCAGCAATGCAGGGCTGCCCCTCCTCCACCTGTTGCTGTTCCCCGACAGCAACGGGTGGAGGAGGAAACGGCAAACTCTACTCCAATGTGAAACTCTGTTAGGTCATCCAAAAATAGTTTATCTTGGCAATTAAAATATAATGCAAAAAATATATTGCATTACATGTTGTCCACATTTTAATCTATTTTTATTCTTATATTATTATTAGCCTATTTGGCTAACTTCTTTACATAGGAAGGTTAGTTTTAATTTTTTTCAGTCAGGTGAATTGTTGGCGCCTACTTGAATAATTAAATGGTTTATTGTTTACCACAGAGTGTTTTTGCAAACGATTTTCAAATGGTGGATTTCGGCAGACTTTCACACTCCCATAAAAGAAAATGTCACCGTGACTCGGTGCGTTCACTGATCTGAAAAGGGTTGTACTTTTGGGTTTTACTGACCGATCACGAGTAAGGGCTAGCCTTTAAAAAAAAACAAAAAAAAAACTTGCTGATTCTGGTCAACAACATATTTTCATCTCTAGTTAACCCTAATAGACTTGAAACTGAACTGAGGAGTTTAATTTTTTGTTTATTTCTATCAATTCATGACTTCATTCGTACCCTTTTTAGATCAAAGCCCCAAACAACCAACAGGGATGTCATTTAGTTAACCATAGCTCATGGAGACTTTATAAACATTCCTTTGGTATGTAAGTTATCTCACTCCTCTTGTTGCAGCCTGTCTAGCTACTAAGAAATTAAAGTTGTAGTTCTTAGAACTTGGCAAAATACCCTCCGTGCTCCACATTCTTCAATCTTGTGGCAACAGGTTGGTGTTTGACGTATCCTGCAGGAGCCAACAACACACCTGCTTCACAGCAAATGTTTTGACTTGAAATCGGACCAATATGGGTGTTAATAAGGGACTCGTAATGGACAAAGCTGAGTCAAATTCTTTGACTATTTGATCAGTTTAGTGCAGCTCGTAAAACACTTCAGATTTGCAGTCAATCATTACGGTAGTAGAACATCAGATAAAAGCCTGTTGTAATCTAGAGTTCATATTACCTGCTGAAGGATTCAAAATCCAACTTGTACCACATTTTATGGCGTCGTGTATGACCCTAATTGTCACTCCGCAGCGGCCTTCCCGACGGGGTGGAGACGGACATCATCGCAACCATCAAGAAAACGTTCAACTTCAGTCAGAACGAAGCCACCCATCTCTTTCAAAAGCTCATGGAGTGCATGAAGAGCAAAGAACTGGTAAAATGTTGCATCTTTACTTTATATATATAACAAAGAAAATACAGCAGCGGACAAAATAAAGCTAGTCTTTTGGTGGGTTCTGCATGTATAATCAAATGACATTATCTTTTTAAATAGATAATTGTCTGGTAAAGATTGTTTTATTGCATATAAACCTAACTCTACCCATCTTTGCCATCACTGTAACTAGTGTATTTAAAATAAACCATCTACCGTAAATAAACGCTGTTTAGCCTGGTAGTCTGCCAGAGTTATAATTCACTGGGGAAAGCCTGATGATTATTGTTATTATTATTACTATTAAACATCATGGATGCATCACGCACACAGCCAGGTAGAACAACAGAATGAAAATGGTTCAATAAACTGAATGTAATGAAAAGTAAACGCTGCAGACCAGAGGAGTTGGGCATCTCAGTCATATACTGTGAGTGACTGCAGCCTCCACCCTCCCCTTTCCCATGGGGGCTTTAGGAAATAAACAGAGAATAATGTTTTCACTGAGTCAAGTCTTTTTGCTGTGAACTTTGACCCTGTGTTTGTTTAGTCTATTTATGTACATTTTGGCGAATTTACACTCTGCAGATTTTTGATGAGAAACAGAAACAAGCAGGTGACAAAGTTTCATAATAGTAATTGTTTTTAAAGTGATGAATAGAAAATCAGCTATTTAGTGGTAATAATGCAGACTGTTTTTTTTTTTTTTTTTTAAACACAAATTGTTCAGGTTGAGACAGAAAAGTAAAGCCGGTTGCTGTTCATGCCTCCCATCCTTCTTGTCTTCGAATGAGCTGAACTAATTTATCCTGCAACTCTAACGGTCACCACACTGCAAAAATACGAAATCTAACCAAATGTTGGTCTAGATTCGAGTGCAAATTTTTTATTTATTTTATTTCAAACCTGGTGGCAGTATAAAATTACAGACATGAACAAGGAATGCAAAGGCACACATTTTTCGTGCCACAATAATCTTAACATGCTGGAAATATCTTGGTGTTGTCCCAGTTCAAGTGTGCTGGGACAACACCAGTACACTCGAATTCATGCAGTTTAAAAGCAGATGAGGTGAAATATAAAGGAAATGCATTTCTGAACTTCTGAAATTGAAAAATATTAACTTGGCTCATAAGCTTACTAAAATGTAAACTCTACAGAGAAAACTTAAACTTGATGAAGGAGCTTGTTTTAAGTCAATAACTACTTAATATTGACGTCAAAGATCTGCTAGTGGAACAAGACATTTTAACAGTTTTTTTTTTTTTAAATGTTTTGCTCCACCGGCAGATTATTTCATTTATAACAAGCACTTTTTCATCAATATCAAAACAAGCTTCTATTTCTTTCCTTATTTCAAGTGTGCTAAGACATTTGCACTAGAATCTAGACCAGTACTTGGTTAATTTAGTGTTTTAGCAGTGCAACTCATAGTAACGCTCACGGCGTCGCTGATGGCGGCCGAGGACCCCGGAGTTAGCAGTACAAACGGATGCCTGGGTGAAATAACGAGAAACATCTGGGCACGGCGTGTGGGAACCTGGTAATGATCCGATCTTGTTTCTTGGTCAACAGATCACCGTGTTTCACATCAGCTCTGAGGAACACCAAGACATCGACGTAGCTATTCTGAGGGCCTTGCTCCAAGGTTTGTGAAACGGCTGCTTACTAAACCGTCATGTTCTTCAGCTCGTCTAATAAAAGAGGAGAAATAGATTGGATGTATGTTTTTTGGCGGGGGGGGGGGGTATTTGGAGTTTAATATTGCCTTTTTTCACTGTTTTCATTCTGATATGGATATGCTTTGAGAACACAGTTCCCCCTCTGTGCCCTTTTCTTTGTGCTCTCGACGAGATCAGGTTGCTCACATTCACATGAACTCCCCGTTCCAACTGTTTCTGAGTCTCGTGTCTCTCAGTCTAAGCGTTAGAGATGCAGGGAATCTGCTTTACTCCAACGAAGGAGGAGCGAATTCCTTGGAGCACATTTTTGCGGCTCGTTCACCCTCATTCCAGGTCATCCCTGCTAAGACTGGAATATTTGCCTTTAACTACTTAACAGTTCAGAGAAACCAGTTTAGAAATTCAAGACATCCAGTGAAGCACGAAATTTCTTGCTCTAAGGTGCAGTCGCCTTAAAATCCTATTGTTAAAAAGACCTCAAAGTATTCAAAGCTTTTAAAGTCATCAGATAATACACAAAGCTTTTCTGTTTACCACTACAAGATGCAGCTTATGCAATAGAGTGCTCATTAAAATTAGAAAAGGGAGAAGCAGCAACGCATATACAAGATGCAAAGTTTGCCAAAAAATGTTTACATTTCTATTGAAATTGTAATTTGGCATCCAGATGGCGAATTATGTATACCGGAGCTGCTAATCATGTCATTTTATGATTAAATCAGAAATCTGCGCTGTTTTATTTTACAAAAATGTTTTTCAGTTAACCTGCCAACACAAAATACAAAATGGAGAAACTTTTAAAGAATAAAAAAAAGTCACCTTAAATAGTGTTATTTAGGCAAATGTCCAAATGTTTCTAATAAACATTTTAAGAAATGGACTGATTTCGTCTTAGAGATGTGCATTGTACAAATGCAAAAACAACAAATCCCTCTCAGTTGGCTAGAAAAATCGACATCAATGATTGTGATGACTTGCCCTAATGATGATTTCAATTGGACGGCTTACAAAGCCGATCATATGAAAGAGATCAGCTCTCTTGGATTAGCTCATCTAATCTGCTGCTCTTTGTGTGTAAGTGACTGTATTATACATTTCCAGCTGCCTAAAACACAGTTAATATTTCATCACCTATTTTCAAGCAAATGCATTTACATGAGCTGCTTAACCTGTGTGTTTCAGGCACAAACGCATCTGCCTTCGATCAGCTGGTCCTGACTTTGGCCTGGGATCGCGTAGACATTGCCAAGAATCACGTGTTTGTGTACGGACAGCAGCTCCTGGTATGTCTATGGATTTGTTTGCGTGTGTGTGTGTGTGTGTGTGTGTGAGAGAGAGGGAGCCACGGCTCCCAGGGATGTTTGCTCAGCTAAAAACCTTCGGACTCACCCAGAACGACCTCAGAGTCCCCGCTGGCCGCGGTTTGTAGGGCAGGCTGCCAGGAAGTGCTTGTCTTGACTGTAACATGAACCCCGTTACATTTGTCCTCCTAAGCGACTCCGCAGGCCTGTGTTTATTTTAAAACTGGAGTCTTGCGTAAATGAGTGGATGGATATTTATTTTTTTTTTTATTATTTTTTTTAATTTTTTGTCCTTTTCTCCCAACATTTTTTGTTTTCTAAACACTGTTTTGCTACAAAAATGCACTTCATAACTGGTTTTTGTTTGTGTTTGTAGGTGAGCTCTTTGGAGCAAGCCATGCTGGACGCTCTCGTCATGGACAGGGTGGACTTTGTGAAGCTGCTCATAGAAAACGGCGTCAGCATGCACCGTTTTCTCACAATCAGTCGGCTGGAGGAGCTCTACAATACGGTAGCCGTGTGAAACACTCCCTACTTCATCAATAAATAAGAACCCGTAAGTGGTGAGCTTTGTTTAAATCTAATCTTTTTTTTTTTCCCCAGAAACAACATCCCAACAACCCAACTCTCCTCCACCTGATTAGAGACGTTAAACAGGTAATGGATCAAGGCTCTTTATGGCGTCGATCGGTCGATGTGAAGCGGGACCTTGCTAACATTTTGTGGTTTCCGTATCGCAGAGTAATCTTCCCCCAAACTATAAACTCAGTTTGATCGACGTGGGCCTGGTCATCGAGTTCCTGATGGGCGGGACTTACAGGTGCAACTACACCAGGAAGCGCTTCCGAATCATTTACAACAATCTCCACGGCAACAACAGGGTGGGTGAAAAAAGAAGCCAATTCTGGTTCTGACCTACTAGATGTAACTTTTCAAGAGAAGTATTGTCTTTTATTACAATGTTGTCATTTATTGCAGTAATACTAACACGGAGAATCCAGTGTAGGACTGTGTGACTATCTAACTCATTAGATGGGCTACTTTAGTACATTAGCTAAATCAGCATTCATTTGTACTGCTAAAATCTGCTGGAATTTAGTCATCAAAAATACTGCTTTTTAGTAATGCTGACTTGGAATAAATTGTGGAGAAGAGATCAAAAATAATACTATCGGCCATATCCAAGGTTATTTATTAAGTTTTGCTAAAACCATTAATTAAGCGTTAATCATTGTTTATTGATCAAAATTAGTCTGTTTTCCCTTGATTGGCTCTTATTAGGAAATCAATATGGCATATACATATATTTTTTAAATCAAAACCAGCAATTCTCACCATCTTTTTCCCTAAAAACCACAAAGTGCATGCATCCTTAAAAAAAATCCTTAAATTCATGTTTCTAAAATTAAATGGCCTTAAAATGTCTTAAAACAGTTTTTTTTTTTTAAAGTAAGTTGGCCTTAATTGTAGGTCTTAAATTTTCTTACGGCAGGACTATTTCATCTCGTATGTCCTCCTAGACTTTATGTAACGGGTTTTTTTGGGGGGACTTTTCTGTGAGCCATGTGCTACTGCTTTGGGCAGACTTCTTAATTCTGCGACTAGAGGCTACCAGTAACTAGCTGCTAATGTACCCTTGCTGGCTACTTAGCTAGGGTGGTTGCGTCCATCATGGATTAAGTGTAAATGTATTGCCAGTTGGCTGGATGGCGTTCATTTTTACTGTTGCCAACCCACATGATGCTGGGTGCATTTTCAAACAACCCACTGCAACTAATAATGATTATTTAGCTTGATTCACTTTAGTAAGATTAATCAAAATCGGTTAAAAGTTCAATGCTCTGATGTTAAAGGTTAAAGGTTCAATGCTCTGATGTTAAAGGTTAAAGGTTCAATGCTCTGATGTTAAAGGTTAAAGGTTCAATGCTCTGATGTTAAAGGTTAAAGGTTCAATGCTCTGATGTTAAAGGTTAAAGGTTCAATGCTCTGATGTTAAAGGTTAAAGGTTCAATGCTCTGATGTTAAAGGTTAAAGGTTCAATTCTCTGATGTTAAAGGTTAAAGGTTCAGTGCTCTGATGTTAAAGGTTAAAGGTTCAATGCTCAGATGTATATCGGGTTGATAATCTAGTTGGGGTGTGACAAGATCTTGTTGCGATAATAGAACATCATCATATTTATTGATATCTTGTGACCACTAGCCATTTGCAGTCATCATGGCTTCACCTGATGAAGGTGTGATAGAAGATGCCCCAACTCCTTCTAAATCAGTACAAATGGCAACAGAGTTGCAGACATCAACAATATATAAGCACTGCGATTTGTTTGACAGAAGGAGGCATCGCTATAACAACCAGCATCGCTATAACAACCAATGGCTGGACATTACCATCACGGTACACACTATCGATAGCTGCTGGGACATGGTACATGATGTACTGGAGGTCAAGCAAAGCTGAAGCATTCACTTAAGATCTAAGGAGATTTAAGAAATCAAAAAAATGGCATTAATTTGTGGCAAAAATCTGTAAAAATGCAGAGTAAAGGAATTTTGCGGCGTAATTTTGGTGTGAAGTTCTCCTTAAATTATTAAAATCCGTTCTCGTTCTCATGAACTCATTGTTTCATCTCATCTCGTGCACCTAGTAATCCCTTCATTTTCTTTTGGATTAAAAAAAATGCTACTTCTGTCAAAGACCTAAATCACATTTTATTTTTTCTCTTATGTGTAATAATACTTGGCATTAGTGATTGATTTTCAGACCTAATTTTAATAATGCGTCTTTTGGAACCTGACTTTGAGGTTGAGACAAAGTGGAGGAAAGTGATTTTGGTCATATTTGTGTTTTGCGCAGAGGTCTGGACGCCACACCGCGGGTCCCGGCTCTCATCTGAGAAAGAATCATGAGACTTTCAGCATGCAGGCCGACAAGAAGGAGAAGACGAGACACAATCACTTCATCAAGACGGCGCAGCCGTACAAGCCCAAGGTAAACCCCTGCTGTTCAGTACAGAAGACAAGGCTTCTTCCAAACACGCTCCTGAAAATAAAAAGGTTTTCAGTCTTTCTGCTTTGACGAAATCGCCGCTAAAGCCTCGCCTCTCTCCTCAGCTGGAGAGTACCGCTGAGCAGAACAAGAAAAGAAGCAAGGAGGAGATTGTGGACATCGACGACCCGGAGACCCGCCGCTTCCCCTACCCTTTCAACGAGCTCTTAGTTTGGGCAGTGCTCATGAAGAGGCAGAAGATGTCTCTCTTCTTCTGGCAGCACGGCGAGGAGAACATGGCCAAGGCGCTGGTGGCTTGTAAACTCTGCCGCTCTATGAGCTACGAGGCAAAGAAGAGCGACGTGGTGGACGACACCTCTGAGGAACTCAAAGAGTACTCCAAGTGAGATCGCCTGACGCTCACGTTTCTCGCCGAACAATATTCCCGTATTAACAAACTTCCATGACGCGTTTCAGTGAGTTCGGGACGCTGGCGGTGGACCTGCTGGAGCAGTCATTCAGGCAGGACGAGACCATGGCCATGAAGCTGCTGACGTACGAGCTGAAGAACTGGAGCAACTCCACGTGTCTGAAGCTGGCCGTCTCCTCCCACCTGCGGCCGTTTGTCGCTCACACCTGCACCCAGATGCTGCTGTCAGACATGTGGATGGGACGGCTGAACATGCGCAAGAACTCCTGGTACAAGGTTCATGCTCCATCTAGATCTTTATTTTTTGGTTGCAAGTAGAAGGCTGGGCGGACTTATAGTGGGAGAATCTGCACCTTGCATTGAGCTCTTATTATTATTGCTCATTAATGTTGTTGTTGAACACTAGTCGGTGTTATAGCCAATGATGAAAAGCATCATTTATGATGGTTCCTTTGGGAGTAAACATTAGAAATGTTTGAAAATTATTTAAGGCCATTAAAAAAATGTTTTTTTTAAACAAAATAAAAATACAGAAATGTTCTCACGCACTCAAAACAAAGATGTTGGCGTGACATAATATTACACTTTTCTGGAAAAGGGCATGTTGGACTCTCATTAGCTCAACGCCAAAATGATGAAATCTGTAATCGTTAGAATGGATGGATGAAGTTCCCTTTAAAACGAACAAAAATAAAACACCTTTTTTAATGATGCTCTTTATCCAGATGCACTTGTACATAGTTGATGTTGACAAATCTAGCAGCAGCCACCCACATGAGTGTGTATCCTGCGCTCCTTCAGGTGATTCTGAGCATCTTGGTGCCTCCTGCCATCCTGCTTCTGGAGTACAAATCCAAAGCAGAGATGGCTCACATCCCTCAGAGTCAGGACGACCACCAGATGACCATGGAGGACAGCGAACACAACTTTCAGAACATGACCGAAGACATCCAGATGGTAGGATTCAGCCAATCCAGATTTGAATGAAATGCAGTTCTGTCACTTGATTGGTCGCCCAACGTTGCCTCTCTAACCTTTTGCACAGGACGTCTTCAAGGAAGCCAGAACCCACGAACATCTGGAGGTGAAAAACGACATGGAGAAACAAGTCCGTTCCCGAAAGCTGCCTTTAACGAGGAAGATCTACGCCTTCTACCACGCTCCCATTGTCAAGTTTTGGTCCAATACGGTACGAAATGAATGCAAAGACATTTACCGCTGTTTTTTTTGTTTTGTTTTGTTTGTGACTTTTTAATCTGTAACACATCCTCCTGCATGTCAAATGTCAGAATTTTGGCACGTTTCACTCACTTATAGGCTGCAACTGTTTTTTGTCATGTTGCAAAAACAAAAGAACAATCAGTCGGCTCATTACGTGTAAACAATACTGTATAACTAGGATTCCTCACGTTCACCTCGTCTTTTCACACCTGGGACTATTTATGGGACTATTTATAGCCCAGTCGTTTCCCTGGAGCCTGGGATCCAACCCGGTTTTATCTGCAAACACCGGGCCGTTTTTCAGGTTGTTCTAGTCCGAGGGGCATTGATAAGATCGCTGGACGCTGGCCGACATAATACAGCCTCAGCCTATGCTTATCTAAATCAGCTGTACCTGCTTCCATCCCGATTCAGCACACCAGTCTGACTCTGCACCATTGACTTATGCGTCACCGGTGGGAGAGTGACTGATTTTTCCATCACTTCAAGCCTCACACATCAAGGTTCAGCTGCTTTAAAAACCGTGAACCTGGTCAAAGTTGCAAGAGGAGGCTGATGGATAAATTTTTTTCCCACAGTCTGCACTTTGATTGAAAAGAAAAAGAAATTTTCAAACACAAAAAAAAAAAAATCTTCAAATTTTTCTGATTTAAATCCCCAAAACTGTGACCTAGTGAGCCAGAACTTCAAATTATAGCAAAGAAAATGAGCAAAATGAACCGTGATTTTTTTTTTTTTTTTTTTTTTTTTTTTTTTAACACGCGGAATTGCATTCAAATAAAATTCACCGTCTTGATCCTTTGAATTCCCCTCATAGGATTCAATTCAGTTCAATTTATTCTTGTTGCATCAGTTCCCAACAGATGTCATCTCAACACAAACGCGTCCGCTTCATATTCAGTACAATAAACGAATCCAATAGTATCCAGTTAAAAAGATTCAGTTTGATTTTGGTTGTCATACAATGGATTCAACCTAAAATCCACTAATATACACAATCATTTAGTGACATTTTGGCTAAAAATGAACACTTTTTATTTTTTTTAAGCAAATTAACTTTTTACATTTTTGTTCTTCTGATCAGTTAAATTCCAAATGTTTTTAAATATCCAATCACAGTGGTTTGACCACCAGAAGGCTCATCAAGAAGCTTTTTTTTTTTTTACACTAATTTAACTCCAATGGTGTCAAAGAAGATTCACAACTATAGTGTGAAGTGAAGCACCATGATGAATATGACTTAAATATTTCTGTTTTAATGAAGTTGACTATTGTTAAAATTTGAAATTAATATTTGAGTAACCCTAACTCTCCTGCTTTCAAGCTGATTTTTCTTTTTTTTTTCTTTTTTTTTCCCAGTTTAAGATGAAGATTATCAATCTCCTCAACAGTTTTATTTTGCTAAATGTGCCGTCTTTGTAGTTTTGACAAAAGCTGTGGTGAAAACTACTAAACTCCACTAAAGGGGTAAAAAATTGGCAGGTCTCCTTTTGCAGTTAAATAAAATAGTCCCTATGCTGAGTTTTGGGACCACAATTATCAGTAAAACTAGAGTATTTGCTGCTTTCATTGGGCTTTTTATTTCCTGTTAGAGAATCTATAAAAGACATTTCAGTGAGAAGAAGGAGGTTTACGCCGCAAAAGGACAAATGTTGTAGTTCCTCGACATTAAAGAGCCATTGTCAAATGCCTTTGATGTAGTTCTTTGGATGCAGTTTTTGTTGAAACAATCATCAAATCATATGTAAAAGATCAACTAATTTCCTCTCACAAGTTTTATCGCCTTTTTGTTGCCTTATTTCCTGTTTCAACGTTCTTCTATTTTATTTGCGTCCCTTTGCTTCCTTCGTTTCAGCTTTTCTACCTGCTCTACTTGATGTTGTACACGTTTGTGGTCCTGGTGAAAATGAGCGACCTTCCTTCTCCTCAAGAGTGGGTGGTCATCCTCTACATCTTCGCCTCCGCCGTCGAGAAAATCCGCGAGGTTTGTGGAACAAAAGCGTGCGCCGTTGAAGTCATCATCCAAAGAGTTCATATTTCAGCAACACACCAGTCTGACTGTCTAGGAGCTTTTGTTACAAAACTCTACACCAGCCCCGACATTGTTTCCTGACTTTATCTCATCTTAAGTTGTTTCCCTTTTGTGTTTCTCAGATGTTTATGTCTGAAGCGGGCAAAATAAGCCAAAAAGTAAAGGTGTGGTTCAGCGACTATTTCAATGTGTCCGACTTCCTGGCCATCGTTACGTTCTTTATTGGTTTTGGACTGAGGCTGGGCGGAGATCGCACCTTCATCCCCGGGCGGACAGTCTACTGCCTCAACATCATCTTCTGGTATGTCCGACTCCTGGACTACCTGGCCGTGAACCAGCAAGCTGGGCCGTACGTCATGATGATCGCTAAAATGGTGAGCACATTCATTTGGACATTTGAGATTTTAGTTCAGCATAAAGATAATTATTGCTATAATACAATAAGCTTTTATTTGTATAGACTAGGTATTCTTTAACATTTTAGGGGAGTTCTTGGCTTTTCCACCTGAGCATAAGGAGAAAATTAGATAAAGCGCCATTAAATGTAGCACAGAGCTTTTAATAGTAAGCAATTAATCTCTTAAACCAAAAAGAGCTTGTTAATTTTTATCCTGATTATTATTTTTTTAATTTTATGATCTGTTTTATTCGTGGCGTTAGTTATGAGTGGGTTTTTATTCATTGTTTTGTCGTGTTTTGAAGATTTAAAATATCTTCCAGTTCCAATGCTGTTTACAAAAATTGAAATTTGTTTCAATTGGCATTATTATGCCATTGTCAATATATTACTTGAAAATGGTCTCAAAACAACAATGTTATTGTTTATCACAATAATTACTCAGGCAATTTATCATCCAGCAAAATGTATGATGACAGGCCTGCTGAATACAGTATATTGAATCATAATTGTCAGGCAGTATTAATGTGCACAATATCACAATAGCAAAGAACTACTTGGATGCAATATTTGGTTGGATATTGTTTTCCAATTGCTGTGAAATAAAGTTTTCACAGCAAATTTTATTTCTGTAGTATGGCTGGACAATAAATGAATAACAATAGACATGATCAATATCTATAGATAATAGATTTGATAGAATATTCGAAACATAAAATATTCACTGAACTCTGATTCAGAGCATTCTGGGAGATGTAGACAGAGGAAAGACGTTAGTCACTCACAGCGAGGTAAGCTAGGTTTGTGGCACCGACTAACTCGCAAGCCCTTTAGTTACCTAGCAACAAGCTTTTGAGCAGCTTGCGCAGCAGCTGTTTCAAGTTTTGCCACCGTGCCTCATAACGGCGTGGAGGGAAACTGTGGATAAAACAGAAAAGGTCACACAACCAGTTTGGCTGTATTTCAAATATTTAAATCGAAAAATGAATCGATAATTATCCACAGACATGAAATGCATATATCGTGATAGGTTTCTCATCCATATCAAGCCATAGTCTGTAGTACATTTGGCTTTTACTCCCCTAAATGTCTGTTTTTCGTGGCCAACATGCTAAAGCTGATAAAGTGAATGCTCCTGATTGCATTTACATCCGAAGTTCATGGACTTTAAACTAAGAATAATATTCCAGACGACGTTGGTCTCATGTTGCATTTACCACTTTGGCATGTCTTTCAGGTTGCCAACATGTTTTATATTGTGGTAATAATGGCCATTGTTTTGCTGAGCTATGGCGTCCCGAGAAAAGCCATCCTGTACCCCGACGAGGAGCCCAGCTGGACTCTGGCCAGAGATGTGGTTTTCCAGCCGTACTGGATGATGTACGGAGAAGTGTATGCCTATGAAATTGATCGTAAGAATTGAAAAAATTAACAATTACCTAACTTCTCTTAAGTTCTTGTCAGATTACTCAGCACGTGACTTGTCGTAACTGGCTTCTCCTCTTCACAGCATGTGCCAATAACAGCGAAGGCGCAGCCAAGGAGCTGTGTTCAGACATATCGTGGCTCACGGCTTTCCTGCAAGCAGTCTACCTCTTTGTACAGTACATCCTGATGGTCAACCTCCTTATTGCCTTCTTTAAGTGAGTGCAAAGTGTTTTCACAAATGAATAACGTAGTTGGCTTTTTATAGTGAGCTCCTTGATTTATATCCGAAGTTCATGGACTTTAAACTAAGAATAATATTCCAGGCGACATTGGTCTCATGTTGCATTTACCACTTTGGCGTGTCTTTCAGGTTGCCAACATGTTGGCAACCTGAAATGAAACTTTGGGTTGTTTTCATTCCTGGTAACGGGGGCAGTCTGAGGTGTCCAAATGCTCTTAGATTCAAGGTTATTGTAACCAGAGGTCGCGCTAGACTTTTTTGCTATCCGTCATTCTGACCGACGGCATTAAAAAACAATCGGTCATGTACTTTTTTTTTTACCCGTCAAATTATAATCATTAACATTAGGCTATTTGGCTCCATTTTTATGCACTTTAGTTAATATTCAACTAGTTGAACCTGAATCCAGATCCCATCACAGGTAGAGCAGATGAACTCATGTAACCTTTTCTCCACAGTGACAAAAACACTGACTGCGGCCCCAATAACTTATAATAAATGAAATTAAAGACTGCACTTTAATTACCAACACTTTGCCTGCTGGGGTCTGAACGCACAGCCTCACAAATTCCTTCTGGTCGCATCTGCAGAGAAATCTGTGCTGGTTCATCAGTCAGTTGGATCCGTCTGATCCAAAACTGATCAATTGAACTCTGCGAGTTTTTTACCCTCTGCGCAGTCCAGGCGTACGCTTTTACAAGGTTTTTTTTTTTTTTTTTGCGTTGTTTTGCTTCCCTGCAACGGACAGATGTTACACCTGCCGCGCTCATCCTGAGTGCTGCTCTCCTTCTGGGCGCGGGAGGATAATGTCTTCAGCTCCATTTGCTAAAACCGCAGGATGAGATAAGTTTAAATCCTTTAAGAGGAATTAAACTTATCTCGCAACGCGTCCACATTGGTTGTGCAGCAGACTGCGCATGTTACGGTCTAATTAACTTCTGCGCTGTCGTTTATTTCCACAAGATGAACTGCTGGCTCCTCTGTTTGGACTATAAATGGATTGAGACAACGTTGCATTCTGTTCAGTTTTCTCTGGTCTGTATTGGAGACTGGAATTAAAGGCGCCATTCCAACCAAAGGCTTGGAATGCTCTTCCTGACCAGACGCTCCAAAGCGTCCGGTCCAGAACTCTTCGACACGCTGTCAGCTCCCGGTCAGAAAGACGCATTTAGTTCAGAGTCCATGAGACGATGTTCAGAAAGGATTTTTTTTTTTTTTTTTTGATTGATTGATTTTTAGTTGCTTCTGCAAAGAACTCTTTGCGTAAAGTCTATAATGTCTGCCTGTGTGCACCGGTCAATTATAACCTGTCAAATGACCGAAAAATTTTCCCGTTGTTTAAAGAAAAAAAAAAAGGTCATATATGGAAAATATCCCTTTAACACAACCTCTGATTGTAATGTGCTTTTTGATTTGCAGCAATGTATATATACAAGTAAAGTCCATTTCCAATCTGGTGTGGAAGTACCAGCGCTATCACTTCATTATGGCCTACCACGAGAAGCCTGTCCTCCCGCCGCCCTTCATCCTCCTGTGCCATATATACTCACTCTTCTGCCTGTGCAGAAAGAGGAAGAAGGAGAGCACCTACGGACCAAGTAATGATCATTTTTTCTGTTTTTTTTTGGTTATTTTCCCCAAAATAAACCCATATATATACAATTTCACGCATTAAAACCTTTGGTTTTTATTCTTTGCAGAGCTGTTTCTCACCGAGGACGACCAGAAGAAGCTTCACGACTTTGAGGAGCAGTGTGTGGAGACGTACTTTCACGAAAGGGATGATCAGTTCCACTCGGGCAGCGAAGAGCGCATTCGCCTTACCTCTGAAAGGTGAGGCTGACTTGGGCAATCGGAGGGTGAATATTATGTGTGTTCACAATATATGATGCGTAAAAGTTCACATAACGTTTTTAGAGACGCACTGATTAGAAATACGTGGCGGATTTCTGATCCCCTGCTAGCGATTGTTAGTTCGTTGGTTATTGTGTGTGACCGTGGCAATAAGAAATTGTTTGTACAACTGCAAGTAGTTGATTGGCATCTCAGAAGGTCATAAAAATAACCTGAACTATGAACCCTAAATCCCTAGAGAGCTGAAAAGGAAGACTCATGGTTGCAAAGCAGAACTGAAGAGCAGAGAGAGGAGGAGGAAGTGTCTCCCATCCGTTCCAACATTATAACCAAGTGGCCAGACGGAGATTTACAAAGCAGCAGAAAAGCAAATTACGTGGTCTAGCTTACGAACCGGGGCTGCAGCTAACAATGAGTTTAATAAACAATTATTTGTATTAATTATTCTGATGATTAATTGGATTAAATTGGCTTCATTTTTATGCGCTTTAGTTAATATTCACCTAGTTGAACCTGAATCCAGATCCCATCACAGGTAGAGCAGATGAACTCATGTAACCTTTTCTCCACAGTGACAAAAACACTGACTGCGGCCCCAATAACTTATAATAAATGAAATTAAAGACTGCACTTTAATTACCAACACTTTGCCTGCTGGGGTCTGAACGCACAGCCTCACAAATTCCTTCTGGTCGCATCTGCAGAGAAATCTGTGCTGGTTCATCAGTCAGTTGGATCCGTCTGATCCAAAACTGATCAATTGAACTCTGCGAGTTTTTTACCCTCTGCGCAGTCCAGGCGTACGCTTTTACAAGGTTTTTTTTTTTTTTTTT